>VSMD01055079.1:0-157667 GCA_008750895.1 Mirza zaza
TTTTTTTTTTTTTTTTTTTTGAGACAGAGTCTCACTTTGTTGCACAGGCTAGAATGAGTGCCATGGCATCAGCCTAGCTCACAGCAACCTCAAACTCCTGGGTTCAACCAATCCTCCTGCCTCAGCCTCCCAAGTAGCTGGGACTACAGGCATGCGCCACCATGCCCAGCTAATTTTTTCCTATGTATATTAGTTAGCCAATTAATTTTCTATTTATAGTAGAGACGGGGTCTCGCTCTTGCTCAGGCTGGTTTCGAACTCCTGATCTCGAGCAATCCGCCCACCTCAGCCTCCCAGAGTGCTAGGATTACAGACGTGAGCCACCGCGCCCGGCCAAAACCAGGGGATATTTTACATAATAATCTGGATTTCCAGGTTTTCTTTAAAAACTGAAAGATCCAGCAAAAATCACCTGGAGCTAAGTCTAGAGTTTAGACAGAGTTTATACTCTCTAATAACTAGAGGTTTGGCATCTAGTTCAACACAGTCCCAAATCCCTCTTTTAGGCACACAATATATTTTTTTTAGGGACAGAGTCTGCTACCCAGGCCAGAGTACAATGGTACCATCACAGCTCACTGCAACCTTGAACTCCTGGGCTCAAGCGATCCTCCTGCCTTGGCCTCCCAAAGTGCTAGGATTACAGGCATGAGCTACTACTGCACCTGGCCAGAACTGGATTTTTTACCCTGGCCCATCACAATTGTTTAGTACAGCACATCCAACCCTTGCTGATTTCTACAGCTTAATCTCCCTCCACTCACACCTGTGAACTTTACACTATAGCAATGCCTGTATACTGAACTACTTATATTTTCCCTAAACACCATATTATTCTTACTTCTGCCTTTTTGCATATATCCTTCCTTTGGCCTAGAATGCAAGTCCCCTCCTGACCTCCAAGTTAAATCTATTCAACCTTTAAAACCTTGCTAAGGTATCACCTCTAGGGGCCAGGCACAGTAGCTCATGCCTATAATCCTAGCACTCTGGGAGACCAAGGCAGGAGGATAGTTTGAGCTCAGGACTGTACTCACTACCCAGTACAACAGAGTGAGATTCTGTCTCAAAAAAAGAAAAAAAAAAAAAGATATCACCTCTAGGAAACATTCCAAGGCTCTCTTCATCCTTCACTCTTCATTATCTCTGCATCTTGTACATTTTATTTTTCTATTTTTTGTAGAGACAGGGTCTTGCTCTTGCTCAGGCTGGTCTCAAACTCCTGGCCTCAAGCAATCCTCCGGCCTCAATCTCCCAAAGTGCTAGGATTACAAATGTGAGCCACCTTGCCTGGCCTTGCACATTTTTAATTGTTAAATGTACACGTTGTAGTATAATTTATTTATTTACATGTGGGTCTCCAGCACTAGAGTGAACACCTTAAAAACAGAATCTTTGTCATTTACTGTGTCTGCCACATAACAGCCATTCAACATATTTGATGAATGAGTATTTGAGAAAATGAGATAATGAATGGCATATGGGGAACCAGAACTGAGGAGGTTAGGGAGCAGTAGTGCTCCCAGTAACTCACATAGATTTCCATCTTTCGGTAGAGACCATAGTTAAGCAGCAAATTATGAGTCATGCGGATTCGGTGAGGCTTCATCGGGTGGCCTTGTCCATAATAGTAATTTCCAACATCCCCTGAAGAAGAAAGTGACAGTCAGTGACACAGTTAGACATACACTCCCAGGAGAACCCAGGAATTTTTATAACAAACTACCAGCAAACTCTTTCTGGCTCATTTCTAGCTTCCAAGATTCTTTCCCACCCTAAGGAAGGGTGACTCCAAAAGAAAAAATCAAAAAGCAGGGGACCCTGGTGAGGTCAGCATTTAAGGTCAATCTAGCCCACTTTCTTCTCTTGGTACCCACAGGCACCAGATAGTAGAGAGGTTCATTCCAAAGCTACTGAGGAACAGCCAGGGAGATGATTCACCTCACTATACCTCCAAGGAATTCCCTCCCACAACAGAAAAATTACCATCACTACTCAGAATTATTATAAGCTACAGTTTACCTCTTACATATTGTGACACTTATTGTGTCAAAGCACATTCACTTCATTTTCTTACTGGATCCTCATAACAACGCTGTAAAATGGCTAGGACAGGGAGTATTATTCCCATTTTATTTTTATTTATTTTTATTTTTATTTAATTATTTACTTTATTTATTTACTTTTATCTTTTTTGTCGAAAGTTGCATTCTAGTATTCCCATTTTATAGATAAGAAAACTTGACCCTTAGCATGGCTTGCTTCATCCGTAGCAATAGCCTTCTAATTGGTCCCTCTGGAACTACTTGCCACACTGTCACCAGAGTTATTTTCTTAATCTACAATTCTGTTAACATTACTCTTTAGCTCAAAAATCCTTTATGCTTCCCCATCCCCCACAGGAATAACTACAACTTGAGCCCAGGTGTTCAAGACCAGTCTGGGAGGCCAGGCACCTAGCATTCTGGGAGCCCGAGGCAGGCAGATCACTCAAGGTCAGGAGTTCAAAACCAGCCTGAGCAAGAGTGAGACCCCGTCTCTACTGTAAATAGAAAGAAATTAATTGGCCAACTAATATATATAGAAAAAAATTAGCTGGGCATGGTGGCGCATGCCTGTAGTCCCAGCTATTCGGGAGGCTGAGGCAGTAGGATTGCTTGAGCCCAGGAGTTTGAGGTTGCTGTGAGCTAGGCTGACGCCATGGCACTCACTCTAGCCTGAGGAACAAAGTGAGACTCTGTCTCAAAAAAAAAAAAAAAAGAAAAGAAAAGAAATTAATTAGCCAACTAAAAATATATAGAAATATTTAGCTGGGCATTGTGGTACATGCCTGTAGTCCCAGCTACTCGGGAGGCTGAGGCAGAAAGATTGCTTGAGCCCAGGAGTTTGAGGTTGCTGTGAGCCAGGCTGACACCATGGCATTCTAGCCCAGGGAATAGAGTGAGACTCTGTCTCAAAAAAAAAAAAAAAGACCAGCCTGGGCAACATAGGGAGACCTCATCAGAAAAAATAAATGTAGTAGCCTGGCTTTCTAGGATTTTTTTAATCTGCCTTTCTAGCTTCATCTACTACCTACCACCACCACCCTCCCCTATACCCTCAGTGCGTACAGGCACACACACACACACGTGCGCACACACACACACACCCTTACTCTCTTTGCTCCAGACAGCAGTAGGCAAATTGTGGCCCTTGTGCCAAATACAACTGGCTGTTTTTATAAATAAAATTTTACTGGAACACAATCACGCCCATTAGTTTATATATCCTCTCTGGCTGTTTTCACACTACAGTGACAGAGCTGAGTAGTTAAATAGTTGCCAGAGACCTACCCATATGGCAAAATAAAGCCTGAAATATTTACTATTTGGCCATTTACAGAAAAAATTTGCCAACTCATGCTCTAGACACACCAGATTATCAGCATCCTGAACATGGCATTCACGTTCACACCAAAGTATCCTTTGTGCAGACTGTTCCTTTGAGCTGGAATGTCCCTCTTCTCTTATGATCCTCATACTACAAAGCCCAGCTCAAGTTCCAAACCCTTTCTTGATCAGAATAAATGGTCTTTTCCTCTAAATGCAATTTGTATATAGCACTTCATTAATTGTGTTTGGTTTTTTGGTTTTGTTTGTTTTTTTTTCTGAGACAGAATCTCGGTCTGTCACCCGGGCTAGAGTGCCATGGCATCAGCCTAGTTCACGGCAACCTCAAACTCCTGGGCTCAAGCGATCCTCCTGCCTCAGCCTCCCAAGTAGCTGGATACTGCAAAACTTCTGAATGGCAGAGCCAAATCTGAGTCCCAAGCTAGTGACCTCACACTGCAAAACTAACGGTTTCTCAAGTAATAAGTCTACTCCTTCTCTAAAGACAGAGAATGTTGGCCGGGCGAGGTGGCTCATCCCTGTAATCCTAGCACTCTGGGAGGCCGAGGTGGGCAGATCGCTCAAGGTCAGGAGTTGGAAACCAGCCTGAGCAAGAGCAAGACCCCGTCTCTACTATAAATAGAAAGAAATTAATTGGCCAACTAATATATATAGAAAAAATTAGCCGGGCATGGTGGCGCATGCCTGTGGTCCCAGCTACTCGGGAGGTTGAGGCAGGAGGATTGCTTGAGCCCAGGAGGTTGAGGTTGCTGTGAGCTAGGCTGATGCCTTGGCACTCACTCTAGCCTGGGCAACAAAGCGAGACTCTGTCTCAAAAAAGAAAAAAAAGACTGAGAATGTCAAGATCATGAAACTGCAAAATGATGTGGCTACAAAATCATAGGTTCCAGCCTCAAACAAGTCCTCATCACTGCTCGATAATCATTCCAAATTTATTCCCGAACTCCCTCTTTCACAACAGCTATTTAAGTAGCCTGAGCAGGAGGTAGAGCCCGTCTCTACTAGAAGTAGAAAAATTAGCTGGTGTCATGGTTTGCACCTATAGTCCCAGCTAAGGCAAGAGGATCGCTACAGCCCAGGAGTGTGAGGTTGCACTGAGCTGTGATGACGACACTGCACTCTATCCAGGGTGACAGAGCGAGACTCTGTCTCCAAACAAAACAAAACAAAAAAGATTTCCTCTCTTCAAGATTCCTACTCTACCAACTGTCCTCCCTCACCCTCAGGAAAAGGAAAATTCTCAATTCTCTTTCCTCATCTTGAGAACTCCCTCAACTCTCTCCCATCATATCCCCTTCAAACTTACCTACATTTGAACACTGCATCTCCCTTTTATCCATAATCCTCTCTCCCTACCTCACAAAAGCTTCTCCTTAAAACCATTCAACCTGATGTCTCCTTTTCACCTATCCATTCATTCCTGAATCTACTGCAATCCAGCTTCTGCCCCAACTGCTGTCAACACCTGCCCAATCTCGCCCTCTTTTGGCTTCTATAATATTATGTAACCCAACATTTTCTGGTTCACTATGGACCCTCCCCTCTGTGTCTTTATTAATTTAATCAACAAGTGTTTATTGAGAGCCTACTATGGCTGGGCGCGGTGGCTCATGCCTGTAATCCTAGCACTCTGGGAGGCCAAGGCAGGAGGATTGCTTGAGCTCAGGAGTTCGAGACCAGCCTGAGCAAGAACGAGACCCTATCTCTACTAAAAATAGAAAAAATTAGCCAGGCATGGTGGCTTGCACCTGTAGTCCCAGCAACTTAGGAGGCTGAGGCAGGAGGATCGCTTGAGCCCAGGAGTTTGAGTTTGCTGTGAGCTAGGCTGACGCCACAGCACTCTAGCCCAGGCGACAGAGCCAAACTCTGTTTCAAAAAAAGAATGAGAGCCTACTATGAGCTAAACACTGTTTTGGGGGTTGGGGATATAGAGGTAGACAGATACAGACAGATACAGAGGTAGACAAAGCATGGCCCTTTTCCCTGAGCAGCTTACTTGTCTGTAAGAAACATGACCAAGTAAATGGGCATTTCCAATACATAGTGACAAATGCTATGACAGAGAGTACAGAGAATGAGGGCCACTAGACTTTTCCTCCACCTCCTTAGAATTCTACCCTGGATCTTCTTCTCTTTTCACCTATACAATTTCTTGGGTGATTGCATCCTCTATAACTAAATTTACCGTAACTAAAACTATCTGAGCCAGGAGTAGTGGCTCACGCCTGTAATCCCAACACTTTTCAAGGCCAAGGCAGGAGGATCACTTGAGGCCAAGAGTTCAATACCAGCCTGGGCAACATAGTAAGACCCATCTCTAAAATTACTAACTGTATGCTGACTCTTATAGTGTGAATGTGTCCCCCAAAATTCATGTGTTGGAAACTTAATACCCAGAGCCAACAGTGTTGGGAGGTGGAGACTTTTGGGAGGTGTTTAGGTCATGAGGGCTCCACCCTCATGAACAAGATTAACACCCTTATAAAAGGGCTTGACAGAGGAAGTTCATCCCTCCTGTTTGTGCTTCTGCCAAGTGAGAACATAGTGTTCAAGGCACCATATTGTAAGCAGAGACCAGAACTTCAGATACTAAATACTGGTGCCTTAGTCTTCCCAGCCTCCAGAACTGTGAGAAATAAATTTCTGGGTTTTTTTTTTTTTTTTTTTTTTTATAAAGAGCCTCATTTTATTGCTCAGGCTAAAGTACAGTGGCACAATCATAGTTCACTGCAACCTCAAACTCCTGGGCTCATGCAATCTTGCCTCAGCCTCCCAAGTTGCTGGGACAACAAGTACGTACCACCATGCACTGATAATTTTTTCAAATTTTTTGGTAGAGGCCAGGCGCAGTGGCCACTGCACCCACTCATAAATTTCTGTTCTTTATAAATTACCCAGTCTGTAGCATTTCTGTTCTCATAACACAAAATGGACTAAGACATTAATGACTACCAAAAATCTCTATTTCCTCAACTCTGTCTTCTACTACTGGATGCCTCTACTTGGATGTCCTCTAGATATCTCAATAATTATTTCTAAACAAAACAAAACAAAACAAAAAATGCCAAAGTCATCAGTTGACATGGCCTTCTCCAAACACCTACCATCAAATCGCCCACACCAAAAAGTTGGGATCCGTGCTTTCTTGGTTCCCTTATGTTCATGAACTTAATTTCTGTCCCAGAGTGCTATTTCTAAGATATAAACCTGATGATGTCACTATCCTGCATAAAACTGTAATGATTCACAAGTGCCCTCAGAATAAAGTCCAACTTCCTTGGGACAGCATACCCAGCTTATTTACTTCTCCAGCCTCATCACTTGCAACCCTCCCCTCACCCCTGCTCCCCACCTTCTACACGAGGCCCCCAAATCTATCCACCAGCCATACTGTAAAAATGCATGCTGGTTTTTCAAAGGTCCTGTCCCCTCTCTTGCCTCTGAGCTTGCTGCTATTTTTGCCTTCCCTGTGCCTGGCTAAGAACTCCTGTTCTTCAGGTCCTGAGATGTCCCTTCCTGCCCAGACTCTTCAGGCCCGGTTGGGTGCCTCTTCTCCGTGCTCCCCTAACACTCGGAGCTCTCCTTCATCCCAGCACTGACACAAGAGAGTAGTACTTCTGTCCTTGTCTGTCTGCCCCTCTAGACTGTGAGCTGAGGATAGGAAGGGGGACTTGATAATCCGCATGGCCCCAGCATCTCCACACTACTTAGAACAGAGTAAGCTGCTCAAGAGATCTTGTGCACCGAAAAGTCTGTTTTAGCAGGTTGCATCCTTCCCCTTCCAATCCCAGGCGCCCCATGTCGCAGCAGCAACTGCAGGCCCTGCTCAGAGACTGGGGGAGGGGAAGCGGGTGACCAGTCCTGCAGGACTCTCACCAAAATAAGATGTGGAAGGAACGGACAGTGAAAGAGCTTTGTGTTCTCAGCAGGAAAATACATCCTTGCAACCGTCTCCATCAGATTCTGCCTCCCCGCTCAGCCGCAGCCTCCTCTCCAGGAGTCCCATGCAAACTCTCCACGCTAGACTTCTGCGGAATCTCCCACCAAGGCTGCCTCAGGCTCCCCCGCCCCACGATCCCCTCTCGGCCTCAGCCTCGACCTGCTTTTCCCACAGCCTCCTCCCTCAGCCTCGACCTCCTTCTCTCAGCCTCCTTCCTCAGCCTCCCTCTCCCCGCGGCCTCGGCTCCCAACGCCTCAGCTCCCCGCAGCCTCCCCTCTCGGCGCTCCAGCCCCGGCCCGGCCCGGCCCCGCCCCCGCCGCGAGGACGGTGCTCACCGTCGTAGTAGTAACAGACTTTCCTCCTGGTGCCCTGCGTCTGCGCCATCTTGCTCGCCTCCCGTCCCTCCCGTCAGTCGGTCCGTCCGCCCGCCCGCGGCTCCGCTCAGCGTCCGACCCAGCGGGGAGAGGGCGGGTCTCCAGCCCGCTCCGCCCGTCCCCTCCTGGGCTCACCTATAGCCGCGCAGCCCGGGCACCGCTCCAGCCAATCAGCTTGCGCAGGGACGGGCCCGGAACTCGGCAGGGGGCAAGGGCAGCCCGGAGAGGCCGCCTAGGGCCCCCTGGGCCTGTACCAAGGTCCGCGACGGAGGGGTGGGGGCGCCCGGGGACCGTACCATTAGTCCCGGGGGAGGAAAGCAGTGAACTTCACAGTCCCATTTCGTTGTTGGAAGCGTGCGTGGAGGTCAGAGGCCAACTTTCTGATTTTACAGAGAATAAACCGAGGCCTACAGCGGAAAAGTGACTTGCACAAGGTCACTCAGTTAATAAAGGGGCTGAACCTGGGTTAGAAGGCAGGGTCTGAGGGGGAGAAACTGACAGGAAAGGGAAAGAGAACTAATGTGCGTGGAGCGCCCGTTGTGGGCTTTTAATCCCCATTTTACAGATAAGGGTAAAGAAGTTCAGATCTTTGTGAATTGCTCAGAGTTATACAACTAGTAATTTTGAATGCCTGCCATGCACCGAGGCACTGTAACAAAGCGACAAGACCCAGGCTTTCTGACTCTAATGCCTCTCTCCCTGATGAAGTCACCAAGGATGACCCAGGAGTCTTTTTAAACAGGAGGAAGCGGATTATCCCATTATAGGAGGACAGGGCTTCTCAACCTGGAAGCTAATAACATATTGGGCTGGATAGTTCTTTGTTGTAGGAGCTTGTCCTGTACATTGACGGATGTTTAGCAGCAGCATCCTTGGCCTCTACCCATTATATGCCAGTTGCAACCCCACCCGAGTTGTTACAACCAAAATTGTTTTCAGACATTGCCAAGTGTCTGAGGGGAGGGTGGTTAGAGGGGGTGTAAAATCACCCTCCCCTTGAGAACCACTGCACTAGATCATCAATCATCAACTGGTTACTATTTAAAACTGAAAATGGGCATGGTGGTTCACACATGTAATCCCAGCACTTTGGGAGGCCGAGGCAGTAGGATCCCTTAGGGCTAGGAGTTCAAGGCCAGCGTGGGTAACAGAGCAAGACCCCATCTCTTAAAAAAATGTGTTTTTACTTAGCTGAGCAAAGTGGTATGTGCCTGTAGTCCCAGCTACTAGGGAGGCTGAGGTGGGAGGATCTCTTGAGCCCAGGAACTGGAGGTTACAGTGAGCTATGATAGTGCCATTGTACTCCAACCTGGGTGACAGAGGGAGACCCTGTTGCTACAGAAAAAAGAAAGAAAGCAAGCTGAAAGATGGAAAAGTGCCTGTGCTGGGCTGTTAAAATGACAACTACCATAATATTAATACTCAATGAGTACTTACTATGTGCCAAGCATTGTGTTAAGTTAGCTACTTACATACGGTCCTACACTTAATAAGATACATTTTCTGCCTCTTTAAAGAGTACTTGGAGATTTGTGTTCCTCAGTTGGGAACTACATTTGGACCATTAATTATAAGGTAACAGAAGAGTTAAGACCGGGCGGTCCTGTTATCGAAAGAGCAAAGGGCCATAGAACAAACCCTAGTCCCAGTTCTGTGTTGCTGCTGCCTAGCTAGCCTTGGGTGGGTTTAAACGCTTAAGCTTTCTGGGCCTCCATTTCCCTCTTTGTGAGATGAGGAGAAGAATACAAAGCACCAACTCTGGCCGCACACAGTGTCTGAAAGTGGAGGAGGGTGGAGATCAGATGACATCATGGGTGTGGCAGCAGGTCAGGCAGGTGATGTAAATGGATGGATTTATATTATGACTCAGATGCTCTTTGCGTATTGTTAAAATTAGATTATTTTTCACTTTTATAAAGAAATATGACTTTCCCCCATTTTTCATCAAACACACTGCCATCTTCAGGTATCTTTAATTGTCTGACTTTTTAATGGAAGTGTGGGTGCAGAAAAACTATTTCTTCTTTGTTATAAGAACAACAGAGCAAGCTTGATGATCAATAGCTACTGACAGTCACCTTCATTGTCTAAGGGAACTCTGACAAAGGGAGAGTCCATGCCCCACCTGAAGCAGGTAGCCACTCCTCAGCTCCCAGAGGACAGGTAAACTCAACATGTCCAAAGCTTCCTATTTTTCAAGAGAAGGCAGAAATCTGAGTCTTATACAAAAAGTTTTTTGCAAAATCTCTCCAGTTTTATAAATCGGCTAACTCTGTCTATTTTTAAGACAGTAGTAAGAGCCATCCTTTTAAAATCTAAGCCAGATCACGTCACAGCTTTGCAGAGATCGGTGCAAAGTCTCCTCAAAATGGCTTCTGCAAAGGCCACAAGGCCCCAGGCCCATAGGATCTATCCTCCTCGGAGTATGCCAGGTAAGTTCCTGCCTCCAGCTATTCCCTCTGGCTGACTACTCCTCGCCTATACCAGGTGGCTGTTTCCCTTTTACAAATCTTTGCTTAAAAGTCACCTTCTCAATGAGGCCTCCCTTAACCACTTCCTGTAAAATTGCAAACCTCCCCCTAAAGATGACATTCCTAACTCCCCTTACCCTGCCTATTTTTCCCTTAGTGCCCATCACCCTGTAGAATACTATTTAATTTACTTCTTTGTGATGTTTATTGTCTGTCTTCCCTTACTAGAATGTAAGCTCCACAAGGGCAGAGATTTGTGTGTGTGTGTTATCTATTGTATATCCTGTGGGCCTCAAAGAGTACCTGGCACATAGTAGATGTTCATAAATATTTGTTAAACCAGTGAATTAATTCATTTGGGGATGAGGGAGATAAGGTCTCACTCACTCTACCCAGGATAGAGTACAGTGGCATCATCATAGCTCACTGCATCCACCCTGGTAGCTGGGACTACAGGCGCTGGCCACCATGCCCAGTTAATTTTTTCTAGTTTTTTGTAGAAATGGGGTCTTGTTGGTGCTCAGGCTGGTCTGGAACTCCTGGCCTCAAGTAATCCTCCTGCTTGGCCCTCCAAAGTGTTAGGATTATAGACGAGAGCTACCACACCTGGCTAATTCAATCTTTTTTTTTTTTTTTTTGAGACAGAGTCTCACTTTATTGCCCAGGCTAGAGTGAGTGCCATGGCGTCAGCCTAGCTCACAGCAACCTCAAACTCCTGGGCTCAAGCAATCCTGCTGCCTCAGCCTCCCAAGTAGCTGGGACTACAGGCACGCGCCACCATGCCCGGCTAATTTTTTCTATATATATTAGTTGGCCAATTAATTTCTTTCTATTTAGAGTAGAGATGGGGTCTCGCTCTTGCTCAGGCTGGTCTCGAACTCCTGAGCTCAAAGGATCCGCCCACCTCGGCCTCCCAGAGAGCTAGGATTACAGGCTTGAGCCACCGCGCCCTGCCCTGGCTAATTCAATCTTTAAAAACATCCTTATGGCTAATCAAAACATGTTTGAGGACAGTTACAGATTTCTTTGTTCCTTCTCCATTCCTACTGCTTCACTTTACTGGCCTTAAAAAACCCCACAAAAACTTAAGGTCATATATAGCTCTTGAGTCAATGAAAAGTGCTATTGCCCTTATATAATGGGGAAGAAAGTCCTATGACACATCCACTTTCTAGGAGGTTCGAGGTAGGGAGGTGGGGGTGGCCCTGAATCCTTTGGGGAGCGGGTCTGGAGCCCGGTCCCATTTGAAAGGGTTCACAGAGCCCATACAGCAGAGTTGTACAGCCCTCCTCTTCGCCCCAGCATCACCAGGACTAGAAAAAGTTCAGATATCCACTCATTCCATCTTTTATCCCAACTCAGGGTGACTGTTTCCATCCTCTGAACCCATACTGCCCCCAACAAGGGAAAGAGATGGGAGTGTAGAGCACAGAGAGGTACAACCTTCATCAACAGACATTTATTGAGCTCCTGATATGTGCCAGGCACCAAGGAGGAGCACACAAGAGGTATTAGATTAGGTCCCAGGCCTCAAGGAGCTTCTGGATGAGCTGAAAAAAGAAAAGGGGGTGGGGGCAGAAGCTGGTGTCAATCACAGTCCTCTCTCATCTCTCTGTGGTCTCAGGAAATGGGAGGGCCCAGAAAGGGACACACCTTGGACAGCTTCCAAGACACACATGCACAGGCTACACATGTACAAGATACATGTGCAGAGTCCACACAAGTACAGGATGCATGTAACAAGACACAAGATGCATATGTGTCTCACGTGGGCAGGATTCGTGTGCAGAGTCCATATGTGCTTAGGCCATGTGGGTATGGCACAAGAACTCCACCTCCCCTGGTTGGCAAAATGGGGGGAGGACCCTGGGCCTCTCAAGGCTGCGGCTGGTACTGGCCCTCCGTGGCCGTGAAGAAGTCCTCTAGCACGCTGCGCAGGTAGTCAAAGGTGGGCCGGTCCTCTGGGCGCTCCTTCCAGCACAGCATCATGAGGTGGTACAATTCCTCTGGGCAGTTGTCAGGTCGCACCATGCGGTAGCCTCGCTCCAGGTTCTGAATCACCTCAGGATTGGTCATCCCTGAAGGTTGATGAGAGAGGACACCAATGTTCCAGGCATTAAGGCCAGGCACGGTGGCTCACGCCTGTAATCCTAGCACTCTGGGAAGCT
This sequence comes from Mirza zaza, assembly GCA_008750895.1. Lineage (NCBI taxonomy): Eukaryota > Metazoa > Chordata > Mammalia > Primates > Cheirogaleidae > Mirza > Mirza zaza. Next base: position 12,343 of record VSMD01055079.1, read on the forward strand.
GAGGCGGGAGGATCGTTTGAGCTCATGAGTTTGAGACTAGCCTGAGCAAGAGCAAGACCCCGTCTCTACCAAAAATGGAAAATATTAGCCAGGCATGGTGGCGCATGCCTGTAGTACCAGCTACTCGGGAGGCTGAGGCAGGAGGATTGCTTGAGCCCAGGAGTTTGAGGTTGCTGTGAGCTAGGCTGATGCCACAGCACCTTAGCCCCGGGGCAACAAAGTGAGACTTTGTCTCAAAAAAAAAAAGGTTCCAGGCATTGGAAGCCCTAGGCGGGGCTGATGTCCAGAATATTTAACTGGCACGGTGTCAGCACCAATCTTAGTCTTCATCAATGGTAAGGCCACACTCACAGTGCCCGCTGAATGTGAGTGCTCCAGACCACTCAGAGCACCTGGTATAGATTAACACTCAATAACACACACATGTTAGTCATGGGACCTTGGGTGAGCCACCTTACCTCTTTGAGCCTCAGTTTCCTCATCTGGAAATAGTTGTAAATAGTTGTTCCTACCTCACAGAGTTATAAGGATTGAATGAGATAGTGCATATAAAAGCACCAAGTATAGCGTCTGGATAGGACAGCCTTCACAGAGGGCACCTGTGATCATTATTATCTGATGGGAATGACAGCACGGTCAGGGCCCAGGACAGGACAGGAGCCCACAGCCAGCATAGCGGTGAGATTTCTCCAGTTTTGAGACCAGGCATATGCGATGCTGCATGAGGAAGCCAAATGCACCTCAGCTCCCAGCAAAGCAGCCCCTGCCTGGGGCTGAGAAGGTTCACGACCCAGAGGAAACAGTCCCTGGGCTGGTTCCCTCCCTTTGTGCTGGTCCTGGCTTCCCTGGCAGGCTTCTGGCATGTGGACCCCAAGCAGAACTGCTCTGGAGAACTTCGTGGTCACAGCAAAGACCTAGCTCCCTAGTTCTAAATGGCACACACAGCCTCTAGTGTCTCCTGAGAGAAGATTGTGACAAGCAGTTCCCAAAGACCAAACCCTTTAATAGGGTCCTGGCAAAGTAGAAATAGTATTCCTGCAAAGCTTGTGGCTGGACCCTGGTCAACAGAGACCTCTCTTCCCCAGGCCTTGCCCCTGGGAGGTCTCTACCTATGGATCCCTCACATTTTATTTTATTTTACTTTTTCTTTTTTTTTTTTTGTCAGCAGAGGATTGAGTTCAAGGATCCCTCACATTTTAAAATCAGGATTGGAGGAAATAGGCCAGGGAACCAAACACCCATGGCCAGGGTGAAGGATGCAAACCTGTAGTCTAAACCCACCCTAATTATAGCCCACAGACCCACTTTGGTTGGACAGATAGTGTTTCTTTGTTTGTTTGAGATAGAGTCTCACTCTGTTGCCTAGGCTAGAGTGCCCTGGCTTCAGCCTGCCTCACAGCAACCTCAAACTCCTGGGCTCAAGTGATCCTCCTGCCTCAGGCTCCCGAGTAGTTAGGACTATAGGCACATGCCACCATACCACACCCAGCTAATTTTTTCTATTTTTAATAGAGATGGGGTATCCCCCTTGCTTAGGCTGGTCTCGAACTCCTGACCTCAACCGATCCTCCCACCTTGGCCTCCCAGAATGCTAGCATTATAGGCGTGAGCCACCACACCTGGCCTGGACCTATAGTATTTTTAAACAATTTGAATCAATCACCAATATTTGAAAATGAGCACATTTTCCTAGAACTTCAAGTTTTGGCTTCTTTTAAATGAAAGATCTGTTTTTTTGACCCCCAAGCCTTAATGGCAGCCAGCTGCTGGAGCAGCTGCAAGTTTACCAAGGTCCGTATTTCTTCCCATTTTCTCCTTGACCTTGATGCCACAGGTCAGTTGCCATTTATCATCATGCTTTCACTGCTTTTTTTCTTCTGGTCTCTGGTAGAGACATTCTCTTTGCGTTTACCTTAGTGGGCACAGAGAAGGAGCAGTGAGGACCCTTGGCAAGACAGCTGCAGTGTGTTTCTAGCTCCAGCACTGCCCCTGGACTCCGTGATGGGGCAAGCTCAGGGCAAGGAAGTCCTTCAAACTCTCACCTGCCTCCAAGATGTCTTTACCTTCCTAGGAGCAAAGTTCTAGTCACATTACCCTGGGAATGTGGATATCGGCAAATCCAGCTACTGTGCTCCATGACCTCCTTACTCCTGTCTTTGTGTTCCATTTCCTTTCCCCAGAGTTTCTCAGCAAGTTCCTTCCCAAAAAATTCCATCCTACCTTGGCTGAATTCAGGGGTAAAGGGCTTTGTCCAGGAGATGGGGTATGTTTACTGAGCACCTACTATGAGTGAGGCTCTTTCACAGTCTTTCATTTTACGTATCAGGAAACTGAGGCTCAGAGAGGTGAAATAACTTGTCTAAAGTGATGATTAATAATAGCTTAGGACTGGTCTGATGGTAAGGAATTATCAGAACTTATTAACATTAGTGTTGGCCGGGCGCAGTGGCTTACGCCTGTAATCCTAGCACTCTGGGAGGCCGAGGCAGGTGGATTGCTTGACCTCAGGATTGCTTGACCTCGAGACCAGTCTGAGCAAGAGCGAGACCCTGTCTCTACCAAAAATAGAAAAAATTAGCCGGGCATGGTGGCACGTGCCTGTAGTCCCAGCTACTCGGAGGCTGAGGCAGAAGGATTGCTTGAGCCCAGGAGTTTGAGGTTGCTGTGAGCCAGGCTGACGCCACAGCACTCTAGCCTGGGGAACAGAGTGAGACCCTGTCTCAAAAAAATATATATATTAGTGTCACTAAAGTTGGTATACAAACCCCCACTGGCAATAAATAAATAAATAAATAAAAATAATAGCTTGGTATAAGCCAGGCACTGTTCTGATCTCAACATTTAACAGATGGGAAAAGCAGCAATTATCCGATCAAAGCCAAATAGAAAGTTAGCAACAGTGCCAGGTCAGGCAGTAAAAGGCAAACCTCTTGCCTCCCAGGCCAGATCCACTTCTACCACGCCAGGTTGTTTGTGCCAGGACTCATGAAAACAGCTGGGGATGTTGAAGGGAGAGATCCAGAGACAGAGACTGAAGCCAGCTGGGCACGATGGCATGTGCCTATAGCCTATAGTCCCAGCTACTTGGGAGGCTGAAGCAAGAGGATCACTTGAGCCCAGGAGTTCAAATCCAGCCTGGGAAACATAGGAAGACTCCATCTCTTTTTTTTTTTTTTTTTTGAGACAGAGTCTCACTTTATTGCCCAGGCTAGAGTGAGTGCCGTGGCGTCAGCCTAGCTCACAGCAACCTCAAACTCCTGGGCTCAAGCAATCCTGCTGCCTCAGCCTCCCGAGTAGCTGGGACTACAGGCATGCGCCACCATGCCCGGCTAATTTTTTTTTTTCTATATATATTAGTTGGCCAATTAATTTCTTTCTATTTATAGTAGAGATGGGGTCTCACTCTTGCTAAGGGTGGTCTCGAACTCCTGAGCTCAAATGATCCACCCACCTCGGCCTCCCAGAGAGCTAGGATTACAGGCGTGAGCCACCGCGCCCGGCCTCCATCTCTTTGATAAATAAATAAATAAAATTTAAAAAACAGCAAAAAAAAAAAGGAGATGGAAGCCAGCCCCAGGAGATGTGGCATCTTCTTGGGAATTTTAGAGTCATACCCCTGAGAGGATAAAGATACAGCTAGAAAGTTTCAGATTCTGAACCTAGAAAAATGTGAGTGGGAGGACTTGGAATTGGTGCCCTTCCCATTACCCTTTCAGTTCCTGCCCTTGGCCCTGACCTGGGTAAGGGATGCGGCCATGAGTGACAATCTCCGTCAGCAGAATCCCAAAAGACCACACGTCCGACTTGATAGTGAATGTCCCGTAGTTAATGGCTTCTGGTGCTGTCCACTTAATGGGAAACTTGGCTCCTGGGGGCAGGCAGAGTGAGGTCACATGGGTCTGCTTGGCCAGGCCCTGCAGGTCTCAGACCTCCCTTATGTCCCACACCTACCCTCCCTGGCTGTGTATTCATTGTCCTCAATGAGGCGTGCTAGGCCAAAGTCTGCAATCTTGCAGCTCAGGGTGTCAGACACCAGGATGTTGGCAGCCCGCAGGTCACGGTGGATATAATTCCGCTCTTCGATGAATGCCATGCCCTCTGCGATCTGCAGGCCAGACACAGGTCGGCAGTCCTGAGCCAGACATCCTCACCCCACTGGCCTATACCCATAACCAGCCCCTCCCCAGTCTCCTTACTTGGGCTGCCATGTCCAGGAGTTTGTTGATAGTCAACTTGATGCCTGGTGGGGTCTTGAGAAAATCTACCAGACTCCCTGTGGGCAGAAACAAGAGCTGCTGACCCAAGTTGCCACAGGGGGAAGTCCCAGACCCTTCTCCTCCAAATGGGGTTCTAGAAGCAGGGTCAGACATGTGGAAAGGAAGAGTAAGGAGTGAGAATGGAGGACGTGTGTTCACAGCAAGGATGCCTAGGATATATGAAGGTCTTTTCTGGGGGGCTAGGATGGGGCATGGTTGGAAAAGTTTGTAACCTTTTTGTCACCAGTGGGGTAGAGCTTAAACTTCTCAGCTAGGCATCCATAGCCCTGCATGGTTCACATTTGTAGCTTCTTCTCTTTCCCCCACCCTGCCTTTCACTTCACACACCCTAGATAATTTTGATACTTCACTCAGACCACTAGATTCCCACCTCAAAGCCTCTTTGTTTCATCTCTGCCTGCTAAATATTCTACTTTTCTTTCATGGCCCAGCTAGACTACCCCTCTAGGAAGCCTCTCCAGATCCTACCAGGCATAATAAATTGCATCATCATTACAGTCCCATGGCATGCTGGAACTTTCCCATGGCACGAACTCTAGTTTTCCTGGTTCCCATAACTAAAATCAGGTTTCCCTGACAGCAGGAACCTTCTTTCATCCATCCATCTTCCCAGTGCCCAGCCCAGAGTAAGGAACACCAACAGTGTGCTGAATATATTGAATGGAGAACAGAAGAAATATCTGGTGGTCTGGGGGACCACCTCTCTAGTAGTGGAAGGCAGCTGGGAGAAGACTATGGATGGAAGGTGCTGGAATGGAGTGAGTGGCCACTGGCCCTTCCCAAGAGATTAAAATCCTATGCGAGCATGACAATAACCTGAACAGCCCCACTACGAGTGCTGAATTAGTTACCAAAGATAAAGGTCTCACCAGACACAGCAAACATATGGACATATACTGCCATTCCTCCATTGTATCCATGGCAGATGTTACTAATCATTCCCGGCACTCACTTCCAATGAACCTCAGAATCCCCAACTCAACACCCCAAGCAAATACCTATCAAACTTGATGCACATGACAAAATCTATTTGCCATTTCCAGAACCCATTAGCCAATTAACCGCTTGTTTCCCTTCTTGAAAGAGACAGATAACAACAATAAACTTATTGAGCGGTTACTGTATGGCAGGCACTGTTCTAAATGCTCTATATGCATGAACTCTCTCAACCTCACAAGACACTATGAGAAGTTGCTACTGCGTTATTACCGTGAGCATACAGATGAAGAAACCATGGCAGAGTGAAATGATGTGATTATCCCAAAGCTATACAACTCTGAAGCCAGGATTCTGACCCAGGCAGTCAGACTCCGGAGCCCTTAACAATACTCTGCATTATTCCTGGGTCAGTCCCTTTAGATTTCTGCCCTTGTACTTGGGGAAACTGAACACCAGAGACAGGGCAGGCACTTGGACTTTCTTTCACACAGCAAATCAGTGTGAGCAAAGCTGAGCCTAGAAACTCGTATCCCTCTTCCTGGGGCTCTCACTGTGTCCAACAGCAGACCAAGGGAGGTGGGGCACTCACTCAGAACCGAAAAAGAGGGCTTTGGGGCAGATCTACCCTCCCAAGGATCAGGAGCAGAGGGGAAGTAAATGGGACTAGGGACCACTTATTTTCTGAAATCAAGTATCCTGAGATCAAGGTAGGGCAGGCGTCCTCAAACTACGGCCCACAGGCCACATGCGGGTGTTTTTGCCCGTTTGTTTTTTTACTTCAAAATAAGATATGTGCAGTGTGCATAGGAATTTGTTCATAGTTCTTTTTTAAACTATAGTCTGGCCCTCCAACGGTCTGAGGGTCAGTGAACTGGGCCCCTGTTTAAAAAGTTTGAGGACCCCTGAGGTAGGGCATTGACGAAGGCAAACAGGACTGCAGGTCAGGGAAGACTGGGGTGAATGCTCTTCCAGAGCTTGCCACCTTAGGCTGAGTCTCCAGACAGGCTCAGACAACACACCTTCTTTGCACCCCTGGAGGTGAGTCTTCAGGCGCCCAGGGAAGTTCAAGAAACCTTTAGTGCTGGGCCAAAGGAAAAGGTGCATTCCCATCCTCCTGCAGGGTCACAGGGGACAGCAATGCCCCCCGCAGTGGGCTCACAGCGGCACCCACCATTCTCCATGTATTCAGTGATGATGTAGATGGGCTCCTGGGTGACCACTGCATACAGCCGGACCAGCCGCTGGTGTTGCAGCTGCTTCATGAGGTTAGCCTCAGCCAGGAAGGCGTCAGGGGACATGCTGCCCTGCTTCAGGCTCTTCACTGCCACTTTTGTGTGCCCATTGTAGTACCCTGGGTGTGAGGAAGGAAGGATTGGGGTAGCCGCTAGGGCCCCATGCGCCCAGAGCCAGGCAGCTGTCCTGGGACTCTCACCACCTCAGCGGACGCCTCCCCGCCCCTCTTCCCCTGCAGTCCTGGAGGGCCACACTCACCCATCCACACCTCCCCGAACTGGCCGGCCCCCAGCCGCTCCACCAGCTTCAGCGTCTCCCTGGGAACCTCCCACTCGTCCTCCCACCACGGCTTCTGGGGCTTCTGGGTCTGGCAGGGGCGGCTCAGCCGCGTGCACAGCCCGTCTGGAGTATCTGCGAGCACAGGGGGAGGGGAGAGTGTCAATACGGCAGGCCTTGGGTGCCCCCAGCAGCGCCCACCTCTCCAAGTCCCCGTCTAGGGGAAATGGACTAGCAGGGGAGCTGTGGGACTGTCACCGACGTCTGGGGCTGTAGGGTCGGGCACCACACCTCACCCACCGCGGGGGGTGAAGAAGTGCACTGAAAGATGGATGGAGGGTACCCCAGGGAGAAACTGAGGGGACAAGGCCGACAGGGCACAGGTGAGGGGTCCTGCCGGGCTCACTGGTGTAGTGGCGGACCAGTTCATGCAGGCTGGTGAAGGTGATGCGAGGGGAGATGTAGAAGCCGCCCTTGTCCAGGTTCCGGATCTTGTAATGTTTTACCACCTCTCCCTGGTTCTGATCGAAGTCCCGGACCGACAGTGAAAACGATCCTGAACGAATGAATGAATGAGCGAACGAAACGCGCAGGAGCGGGAGGGGTGGCCGCTCGCGGGTCCCGCCGCCCCGCGTCCCGCCGCCCCGCAGCCCTAGCCTGGGGCTCCCGGGTGGCACCTGCGTCCGCGGCCCCGCCCCGGCCCGCCCCGGCCCGCCCCGGCCCGCCCCGGCTCACCCGCGGTGCTCTCGCTCTCCCGGATCAGGAAGGAGCCGTGCGTGTTCCCGGGCGCCAGCAGCTGCCGCTCCGCATCCTTGCGGCTCAGGTTCTTGAAGAACCAGCTGCCCAGGCAGAAGCCGAGGCGGTTGGCTGTGGTCGGGTCTCCCTCCGCACCCTCAAGCACTCACCGCGCCCCAGGACCACGCCCTGCTCCGTGGTCCCTAGATGTGCTCGCGCCCACCCCGCGACGGGCCCTCACTCACGGCTCGGGCTCCAGGCTGTTCGCTTTGGCCACAAAGTTGAAGGGGATGAAGCCTTCCTGGCCGGTGGTCAGGGACTGCGCCTTCCACCACTCGCCGCTCCTGCGCCACGGAGGCGGGTCAGCGTGGCCTGCTCGGCCGCGGACCCGGCTGGAAACCCTCCCTCGAAGCCCCGGGTTACGCCAGCCTCCCCGCCTCCCCGCCACCCAGCCCCGGCACAGCACTCTGGAGCCTCCCATCTCGTCCCAAAGACGCCCACCCTAAGCCAGTCAGTGGCCGCAGGGGAGCTGCGATACCAGGGTCCCCTGCTCCCTCCCAGACTCCGCCAGGGCAGCGTGGCGGGCACTCACTGCTCCAGGATGCGGAGCTGTTCACCCTTCTCGAAGCCCAGGTCTCCGTCATGAGAGGGCTCATAGCTGTGCAGGGCAATAACCAGGTTATCTGTAAAGACAGGGGGCGTCAGGGAGAACTGGCCTGGCGTAGGCAGAGGGCATGGAGGTCTGGAGTTTCAGGGTGGGGGACAAGACTGGGGCAAGAGGGGCAGGACAGTGTAGAGGGTGGGTGGGGTGGGCGGAGGTGGAAGCTGACGGCCAAGGATCAATAGGCCTTATCTTGCAGGCCTTGTTGGTTGGGGTCACCTTGCATTGGGGAGGCTGGTGGGTTGGAGCCCTCGTAGGTGACCAGTGGGTCCCGCACCTCAGAGCCATTTCGCATGGGCAGCTGTGGGGGTCAGAGAACAAAAGACTGGGTCAGACCCTGGCTCCCCTCACCTCACCCCTCCCTTGCTTTCTCCCTCTCCAGCATGGCTGGGTCTTATCCCTGAATTTACTAACTACCTGCTGTGTGACCTTAGGAGAGTCCCTTCCCCTCTCTGGGCCTCTTTTCCTTTCTTACTCCAGGGGAGAGGGCCACTCTGTTGTTTCAAGGGACTGCAGCGGTGGTCCATTTCTTTCTCCTGGGTTGGGTACTCCACCCCACTCCCTCACCAAAACCCCTGTCTTCCCTCTTACCGTAGCCTTGCCATCCAGCGGGACTATGGGGTAATGGCAGTTCTCACACACATCAATGTTTTCCATCCAGTCATCTTCAGGGTTTGAGCTGCAGCCACAGCCCATGGTCCCTGAGGGAACGGAGAGGGGGCTGAAGGAGCTCCCCCAAGATCTGTTCCCCCAACATCAGATATCCTAGGACTTGCCCTGGGAATTTCCGAAAGTACCCGAGACTGGCAGACCCCAGGGCCCCCATTCACCAGCCATGGTAAAGCTGAAGTGGGGACCCTAGCTCCCGACTGGTGCCCCCTCAGAGCCCTCAGGCCACGAGTAAATTCACACAGGGGCCCAGGCTGAGCCCCAGGTCCCGCCCTCCCACCTGGGATGGGCAAACCGCCACAGGCACCTTTGTTGGTGTAGTTACCCACTTCCTGCCTCTCCCCCCTCCGTCCCCCTCTGCCCTTCTCACTTGTTGGGGGACTACCTCCTAGAGTCACACAAGCTTCCCCAAGCCCTGGAGGGGTCCCTAACTTTTGATCAGATCCCCTACCAGAGAGGTGTTTAATTACAACTCCCCTGTCCCCCCAGGGAAGCTGATAAGACACTCCTCTTGCCACAGCCAGCCTGGGGCCTCTGGCCCTCACCCCTCACCCCCACAGTCTCCTTCAGAGGGTTCCTTCAAACAACGTCTTGCTTCTCCCCAGCAGAAAATCCTTCCGTCGCCCTGTTGGCCATAACTTGTTTTATTTGCCTGCTTGTTTTAGCAATGGAAATTTTTTGTCAGATGAAATCGAGCAGAACCCCATAGATGAAGCGGGCATACGGGGAACTGCTCTGCTGAAGCGGAGTGGGGCCCCACACCCTGAAGCCCTTGGGAGTCCCTGAGGCACCTCCTTTCCTAGGACTGCTCCTCAGATACAGCACTGGCTCTCACATAAAAGTTTATTTTTTATTTTTTGAGACGGAGTCTCACTTCGTTGCCCAGGCTAGAGTGAGTGCCATGGCGTCAGCCTAGCTCACAGCAACCTCAAACTCCTGGGCTCAAGCAATCCTGCTGCCTCAGCCTCCCAAGTAGCTGGGACTACAGGCATGTGCCACCATGCCCGGCTAATTTTTTCTGTATATATTAGTTGGACAATTAATTTCTTTCTATTTATAGTAGAGACGGGGGTCTCGATCTTGCTCAGGCTGGTTTCGAACTCCTGACCTTGAGCAATCCACCTGCCTCGGCCTCCCAAAGAGTGCTAGGATTGTAGGCGTGAGCCACCCGCACCCAGCCTCAGATAAAGTTTAACTTACCAGGTATTCAAGAGCCTTTAATATCAAGATCAAACCCACCTTTTCAGTCTGCTCTTCTAAACACACACGCGCGCACACACTGCCTGTGTTCTGAGCTACTCTTTTTTTTTTTTACTTTTGTTTTCTTTCTTTATTTTTTCTTTTTACAGCACTGATCTACATTCTGTGAGCTACTCTTTTTGTTTGTTTGTTTGCTCTTTGAGACAAAGTCTCACTATGTTGCCCAGGCTGGTCTCAAACTCCTTCTCAAGCAATGATCCTCCTGTGGCCCCTGGGCTATTCTTGCCTTTCACAGACATATCACACTGTTTTCTTACTTCACACCTTTGTACTTGCGGTTCCCCCACCCTTAGCGTGCTCTGCTGGGAACTCTAACTCAGCCTTCAAGGCTCAGCTCAAATATCACTTACTATATGAAGCCTTCCCAAAGCTCTTTGCTTCTCTCTCACCCCAGGCTTCTACAACATTCTACTCAGACCACCATCATCAGCTTAGACACTGAGCGCTGTGATTACTAATTTATGTGTCAGTCCCACTGCCCTTCCTACAGCCTTGATGAGATTGGGCATTCATCAAGAACAGAAGCTATGATCGGTTTGCCTAAAACCCCCCGGAACCCAGAACTAGTTGTTGTTAATAAATATCAACTGGTATGTGGAGGGCTAATGTGCAGATTCTCCCATCTAGAAAGGTCTTAGAAACCATCAGGCCTGGCTGGGCGTAGTGGCTCTTGCCTGTAATCCTAGTACTCTGGGAGGCTAAGGTGGATCACTTGAGATCAAAGTTTGAGACCACCCTGAGCAAGAGTGAGACCCTCTCTCTACTAAAAACAGAAAAAAATTAGCCAGACATGGTGGTGCTCCCTGTAGTCCCAGCTACTCTGGAGGCTGTAGCAGGAGGATCGCTTGAGCCCAGGAGTTTGAGGTTGCTATGAGGTAGGCTGAAGCCATGGCACTGAAGCCTGGGCAACAGAGCGAGACTCTGTCTCAAAAAAAAAAACAAAAAACAAAGAAAAGAAACCATCAGGCTCGACCTCTGACTTTAGATGTGCAGACTGAAGACCAAAGAGGGCATGCCTAAAGTCACGCAATCTGTTTGGGGCAGAGCAAAGCAAGAATTGTTAATCCATGCTGGGTCTAGATGGAGGTGGGGAGCAGTGGAGATTTCTGGTCAGCAAAACTCAGAAGACAGATCACAGAATTAGAGAGACCTAAGTTCACATACCCCCAGTTCTGACACTTACTATATGACTTGGCCGAAGTCATTCTTCCTAAGCCTCATTTTTCCTCTTCCGTCAAATGGGGAGCATCATCAATTTCTCATAAACTTACACAAATGTTAGCTTACTTTAGAGCTTGTAAAGACGTCCCCCCTGTGCCCACTTCGCCCTACCCACTCCTGCTTTGGAGGGGGGAAAATGGGACTGGTAAACAGTCCTCTTTGCTTTAGGATCATGTTTCTTTTATCTTTTTTTTAGGGAGGGGGACAGAGAGTCTCACTCTGTTGCCCGGACTAGGGTGCCTTAACGTCAACCCAGCTCACAGCAACCTCAAACTCCTGGGCTCAAGTAATCCTTCTGCCTCAGCCTCCTGAGTAGCTGAGACCACAGGCATGCGCTGCCATGCTTAGCTAATTTCTTTCTTTCTTTCTTTCGTTTTTTTAGTAGAGACAGGGATCTCACTCTTGCTCAGGATGGTCTCGAACTCCTGAGGTCAAGGGATCCTCCCATCTCAGCCTCCCAGAGTGCTAGGATTACAGGCATGAGCCCTCTCGCCAGGCCTAGGCTCCTGTTTCTTAAATTGAGATACTCACAGCCTCCCACTAGTACGAGAAGTCACAGCATGCGCCTTCCCAGAGCATGAATGTTACCTGACCTTATTCGTATCAGTTAAACAAACATGGGGCCATCATGGAGGAAATTGCAAAACGTACATGAAATTTTAAGCCAAATCAAGAGAATTTCAAGGAAAAGGGTACACATTCACTTTTCCCCCAACTCCCAACTGTTAGGAGTCTTGGGGGTAGGTAGCCGTTTGAGAAATCCTGCTATGCCAGAGTTCACCCATCTGTGGCTGCAAATGACTTTTTGAGTGCTAATTGTATTATGACCTGGATGTGATTGGCAGTAAAAGCCGCCAGAAAAGGACTGATAGCAACCTGGAACCAGCCTAAGATAAGCTGAGCTATCTAGTAAGGTTATGAGCATCTTGTTTGTGATATTCAAATGGGCTTTGGAAAACTACAGGTTGGTTATGTAGAAAGATTATCAACATCAGATGGAGTGTGAGGACTCTTTCAGGCTTGACAATCTTTGAGGCTTTAGGAAAAGTCGAGGGCTCACGCCTGTAATCCTAGCACTCTGGGAGGCCGAGGCGGGTGAATTGCTGGAGGTCAGGAGTTCAAAACCAGCCTGAGCAAGAGCGAGACCCTCATCTCTATAAATAGAAAGAAATTAATTGGCCAAATAATATATCTAGAAAAAATTAGCCGGGCATGGTAGCGCATGCCTGTAGTCCCAGCTACTCGGGAGGCTGAGGCAGGAGGATCCCTTGAGCCCAGGAGTTTGAGGTTGCTGTGAGCTAGGCTGACGCCACGGCACTCACTCTAGCCTGGACAACAAAGCAAGACTCTGTCTCAAAAAAAAAAAAAAAATAGAAAAAGGCGAGAGAAAGATAAGAAAGCTTTGGGGTGAGGAAGAGGGGATGAACTGGGGTGCAGCAGTGGGGAGAGGCCAGTGGAAGGGGCAGAAGGAATCTAGGCTGGAGATCATAGGACTGGAAGCTGGTATCTGGTCCAGGCTAAGATCAGGTTGGGAGGTAAAAGGAGCCACAAGGCCTTGGGCTAGAATCCAAGAGTGCATGGACAGGCAGAACTTATATCCTGGACTGATCTGGGCCCACCAGAAAGCACCTGACATCCTTTAAGACTGGAGCCAAAAATTAGAAAACATCAGGCTGTGTTAAATTACGCCTAGAGGAAATCTGTGACTCTGCTGGGTGTCTGGTCCCTACTGTTTCCTCTATGGCCCTCCAGCTGCAGGTAGCAAATCTTGCCCTCCATAAGTGTGTGAGCTTTGGAGTATAGCACCTGGCAGCAATCCTAAGATCCTGGGATCTGGCAATGCCAGAAATTATTTTGGTTAATGGCTCCAGGCCTAGAGCTTACATGATTCCACAAGGCCCCAGGATAATGTTAGAGGCCTTCAGGTTATTTTGATATTTCAAAAATCTGAAAGGAGGCCAGGTGCAGTGGCTCACGCCTGTAATCCTAGCACTCTGGGAGACTGAGGCGGGCGGATTGCTCGAGGTCAGAAGTTCGAAACCAGCCTGAGCAAGAGCGAGACCCCATCTCTACTATAAATAGAAAAGAAATTAATTGGCCAACTAATATATATACAAAAAATTAGCTGGGCGCGGTGGCGCATGCCTGTAGTCCCAGCTACCCAGGAGGCTGAGGGAGAAGGATTGCTTGAGCCCAGGAGTTTGAGGTTGCTGTGAGCTAGGCTGACGCCATGGCACTCACTCTAGCCTGGGCAACAAAGCAAGGGTCTGTCTCAAAAAAAAAAAATCTGAAAGGAATTTGTACTATGATTTCTTTCTTTCTTTCTTTCTTTTTTTTGAGACAGAGTCTCACTTTGTTGCCCAGGCTAGAGTTAGTGTCATGGTGTCAGCCTAACTTACAGCAACCTCAAACTCCTGGGTTCAAGCGATCCTCCTGCCTCAGCCTCCCCAGTAGCTGGGACTACAGGCATGCGCCACCATGCCCAGCTAATTTTTTCTATATATATTAGTTGGCCAATTAATTTCTTTCTATTTTTTTATAGTAGAGACGGGATCTCGCTCAGGCTGGTTTTGAACTCCTGACCTTGAGCAATCCTCCCGCCTCGGCCTCCCAGACTGCTAGGATTACAGGCGTGAGCCACTGCGCCCGGCCTGATTTATTTCTTAGTTTGACAAATTGTATTATTGTTTCTTCAATGCATACCCAGTTAAGTCTGATTAAAATTTGAACTTAAAAGCAAAATTAGCATCTAAATGAAGAAATTTAGGCACCCTGTTGGTTCACACCTATAATCCTAGTACTCTGGGAGGCTGAGGCGGGAAGATCCCTTGAGTTCAGGAGTTGGAGAGCAGCCTGAGCAAGAATGAGACCCCGTTTCTACTAAAAATAGAAAGAAATTAGCTGGACAACTAAACTAACAAACAAACAAAATATATATATATATTAGCCAGGCATGGTGGCGCATGCCTGTAGTCCCAGCTACTCGGGAGGCTGAGGCAGGAGGATCGCTTGAGCCCAGGAGTTTGAAGTCGCTGTGAGCTATGCTGATGCCATGGCACTCTAGCCCGAACAACAGACTGAGACTCCTTCAAAATCATGAGATCCAAGAGGGGAAGAAGAAGTGTAGGACAGGGAATGGCAGAAAAATCCTTGGAAGGGACAAGTTTAGGAAGCACTAATGTAATTCACCAGCTTCATTTTATAGATGGAGAAACTGAGGGATCAGAGAGGTTAAGTGATTTTCCCAGGAACATAGTGAGGATTCTTGGCAGAGGCAAAGCTCAAATCAGGCCCCTACTTCCCTTATCAAGGTTCTATCCTCCACTCTTCAATCCTTGGGAAGTCTAAGGGGTGTGGGAGTGGAGGAGTGGACCCTGAGAGGTCAAGGAGAAAGTGAGACCTGGAGGAAGGTCTGACAGAGTGGGGTCCACTCCCTATAAAAAATGTGATCAGGCTGGTCGCGGTGGCTCATGCCTGTAATCCTAGCACTCTGGGAGGCTAAGGTGGGTGGATTGCTCGAGGTCAGGAGTTCGAAACCAGCCTGAGCAAGAGTGAGACCCCGTCTCTACTAGAAATAGAAAGAAATTAATTGACCAACTAAAAATATATATATAAAAAATTAGCCGGATATAGTGGCGCATGCCTGTAGTCCCAGCTACTCAGGAGGCTGAGGCAGTGGGATCACTTGAGCCCAGAAGATTGAGGTTGCTGTGAGCTAGGCTGATGCCACCGCACTCACTCTAGCCTGTGCAACAAAGTGAAACTCTGTCTCAAAAAAAAAAAAAGCCGGGCGGGTGGCTCACGCCTGTAATCCTAGCTCTCTGGGAGGCTGAGGCGGGCGGATTGCTCGAGGTCAGGAGTTTGAGACCAGCCTGAGCAAGAGCGAGACCTCGTCTCTACTATAAATAGAAAGAAATTAATTGGCCAACTGATATATATAGAAAAAATTAGCCGGGCATGGTGGCGCATGCCTGTAGTCCCAGCTACTCGGGAGGCTGAGGCAGGAGGATCACCTGAGCCCAGGAGTTTGAGGTTGCTGTGAGCTAGGCTGACGCCACGGCACTCACTCTAGCCTGGGCAACAAAGCAAGACTCTGTCTCAAAAAAAAAAAATGTGAGCATTGTGTTTTTAACAAAGGCAATTCTCCTCCACCTGGAATGCATGTTTCTGCATGAATAGTTACCTGACTGGTTAATGTACTTTTGTGCATATGGAGAGTATTAGTGAGTATAGTGCTTTTGTGTGCATATCTGTGGTTTTGCACGAGTCTGTGTGTGTAGAGGGACATGTAACAGAATTCCAATGTATATAGCTCGGCCTGTCCCTATATAATTGTGAGGTCTTAAACCCATATATCTGTATTTTTTTTTAATTTTTTGAGACAGAGTCTCACTTTGTTGCCCAGGCTAGAGTGCCGTGGTGTCAGCCTAACTCACAGCAACCTCAATCTCCTGAGCTAAAGAGATCCCACTGCCTCAGCCTCCTGAGTAGCTGGGACTACAGGCACCTGCCACCATGCCCAGCTAATTTTTTGTATATATATTTTTTTAGTTAGTCAATTAATTTCTGTTTTTAGTAGAGATGGGGTCTCGGTCTTGCTTAGGCTGGTTTTGAACTCCTGACCTTGAGCGATCCTGCCTCCTTGGCCTCCCAGAGTGCTAGGATTACAGGCATACATCTGTTTATACAAAATGTGGGTCCCATGCTTCTGGTCTTAGTTTGACAGACATTGCTGGGCAGCTGAAATTAATCTAACCAGGTTAACAAATGAGGTCAGTAAAAAGAAAATCAAAATTAAAGCTTAATATAAATTTCTCATTGTCTGAAAGAAAGAAGAAGAGGGAAAAAAAAAAAACAAAACCAGACCTAAGGAATCTCCAGGGCTCCCGGAAGCAGCAATGAGGGCAGATTCTGGGGTGAATGAAACAGGACATTTTCTTCTCCCAACTCAGGAATCCAAGGTCAACAGTGAGAATTTTGTAGATATCAGGCCACCTCTGAATAGGGCCTGTGATGCTCTCCGTCAAACTCAAGGTTGCCCATGGTACACAGGACACTTTGTGCCATTTATAAAAGGGCCACCCCTCCCTGGAGTTTGAAACCTGGAGAATGGAGTAAGAGCTAGACTTCACTCCGTCTTGCCCCTCAACAGAATGTCCAACCTGCCCGATATACACAGCGCCGTGCTCATGTTGTGTATAATTGGAACAGTCCCGGGCTACATGAACTGCTGGACTAGATTTCCTGATCCTGTAGTTGTTTACGCGTCATACCACGTAGAGCTTTGACTCTTGCAGTCTCATTGACTCTTTTCTCCCTTAGAGGCAGGGTCTCATGGCGTTGTCCAGGGTGCAGTGCGGTGGCTGTTCACAAGTGCGATTGTAACACACTGCAGCCTCGAACTCCTGTCCTCAAGCCATCCTCTGCCTCAGCCTAGACTCCCTCATTTTTTTTTTCCTGAGACGGGGAGTCAGGTTGGGGGGATTGGGCTCTTGCTCTGTTGTCCAGGCTGGAGTGCAATGGTGTGATCATAGCTCACTGCAGCCTTGAACTCCTGGGCTCAGGCATTCCTCCTGCCTCAGCCTCCAAAGTAGCTGCAAGTAGCTGGGACTACAGGCATGCACCACCACACCTGGCTAAGGTTTTAAAATTTTTTGTGGAGAAAGGGCGTCAGTATGTTGCCCAGGCTTGTCTCAAACTCTAGGCCTCAAGTGATCCTCCTACCTTGGCCTCCTATAGTGCTGAGATCACAGGCATGAACCACAGGGCCTCAATAGACTCACTCACTTTTCTTTTTTTTTTTTTTTTTTTGAGACAGAGTCTCACTTTATTGCCCAGGCTAGAGTGAGTGCCATGGCATCAGCCTAGCTCACAGCAACCTCAAACTCCTGGGCTCAAGCAATCCTGCTGCCTCAGCCTCCCAAGTAGCTGGGACTACAGGCATGCGCCACCATGCCCGGCTAATTTTTTCTCTATATATTAGTTGGCCAATTAATTTCTTTCTATTTATAGTAGAGATGGGGTCTCACTCTTGCTCAGGCTGGTCTCGAACTCCTGAGCTCAAAGGATCCGCCCACCTCGGCCTCCCAGAGAGCTAGGATTACAGGCTTGAGCCACCACGCCCGGCCGACTCACTCACTTTTATCAGCTCCACAGATACTATCTCCTCTGGCCAGGCCTAGAATGTTTTGTCTCCTTAAAAAAAAGTTGTTTGTTGGTTTTTTTTGAGACAGGGTCTCCCCCTGTTGCCCTGGCTATAGTACAGTGGCGTTATCATAGCTCACAGCCCACTGCGACCTCGAACTCCTGGGCTCAAGCTATCCTCCTGCCTCAGTCTCCCGAGTAGCTGGGACTACAGGTTCGTGCCACCATTCCTGGCTAAGTTTTCTATTTTTTGTAGAGACGGGGTCTTACTCTTGCTCAGGTTGGTCTCAAACTTCAGAGCTCAAGCAATCCTTCCACCTGGCCTCCCAGAGTGCTAGGATTACAGGCGTGAGCCACCACACCCAGCCAAAAAATTTATTTATTTATTTATTATTTATTTATTTTTTGTTTCCTTCAGTTGGGCATTTAACAGGTCCACAATTTTTTTTTTCTTTTTTGAGACAGAGTCTCGCTTTGTTGCCCAGGCTAGAGTGAGTGCCGTGGCATCAGCCTAGCTCACAGCAACCTCAAACTCCTGGGCTGAAGCAATCCTAATGCCTCAACCTCCTGAGTAGCTGGGACTATAGGCATGTGCTACCATGCCTGGCTAATTTTTTCTATATATATTAGTTGGCCAATGAATTTCTTTCTATTTATAGTAGAGATGGGGTCTCGCTCTTGCTCAGGCTGGTTTTGAACTCCTGACCTCGAGCAATCCACTTGCCTTGGCCTCCCAGAGTGCTAGGATTACAGGCGTGAGCCACTGCACCCGGCCCACAAATTTTTTTTTAAAGACATTTTCCCTCCCCCAACTCCAGTCCTATGGATTTATTGAACATTCTGTCTAAAATGTGTACCAACTTCTTGCTTGAGTTTCTTGGGCCGATGCTTTCCATCAAGGACAGGCAGGCTATTCTACTGCAGACCATTGTTACGTTCTGGACCACAGTGTGGCAAAATCTGTCTGAAATCATTTAAAACACTTCCTTGGCCTTTGCCTCTGACCAAGATTTGGCTATTGGCAGAGTTGCCTATCTTCAACAAAGAGCCTTGGCTATGAATGCCCACACGGAACCCTCATCACAACTCCCAAGAATCATGGCTGGGCAAGGTGGCTCAGGCCTATAATCCTAGCACTAGGGAGGCCCAGGTGGGAGGATGGCTTGAGGTCAGTTGTTTGAGACCAGTGAGACCCCATCTCTACAAAAAATAAAATAATTAGCCAGGTGTGGTGGCGCGTGTCTGTAGTCCCATCTACTCAGGAGGCTGAGGCAGGAAGATCCCTGGAGCCCAGGAGTTTGAGGTTTCTGTGAGCCAAGCTGACGCCACAGCACTCTAGCTGGTGCGACAGAGCGAGATTGTGTCTGCAAAAAAAAAAAAAAGTAGAATCAAGCCTGGCAGGCATGCTAAATAATTTCTACTGTGTAAATCAGGGATGTGTCCTGGGTTGCCTCTTTTTTCGTGTGTTCGTTTTTGATATAATACCACTTTTCAGTGAACTCTGTCGCCTCTCGCCACAGAGTCCAGAATAAAAAGCCTTCTTATATATGCAAACAAGATGGATTTATTTTCATAAACTGGGAGCGAGTTGAACATAGAACTGATTCTGCTAGCTAATCATAGTAAGGGCTATGAAGCAATTATTCTAACTGGTATTTTAGTAGAGGTCCCCCATCCAGTAACTTGCATGTGTCTAATAATCCATTTCACTGAGTGCCCTCCCTTGGGTACCTCTCTGTGCACTTTGCATCATGGGAGTTCTGTAAGGACGGAGACGTACAGCTTGGCAATCTACACTGCTTTATGAACGTTTCTGGAAGTCTGCAGGCTCAGGTCACCATATCCATGTCATAGTGACCCAAGTTCAATCCCAAGATCTCCTAATCAGTCACTGGCAGAGGGCCTTTGGGCAGGTTACTAAATCTCTTTAAGCCTCCCTCACTCAGTTCCTTCATCTACAAAACGAGAATGAAAATAAGATCTGCGGCCGGGTGTGGTGGCTCACACCTGTAATCCTAGCACTCTGGGAGGCTGAGGTGGGCGGATTGCTCGAGGTCAGGAGTTCTAAACCAGCCTGAGCAAGAGTGAGACCCCATCTCTACTATAGAGAAAGAAATTAATTGGCCAACTAATATATATATATAGAAAAAATTAGCCGGGGATGGTGGTGCATGCCTGTAGTCCCAGCTACTCAGGAGGCTGAGGCAGGAGGATTGCTTGAGCCCAGGAGTTTGAGGTTACTATGAGCTAGGCTGATGCCATGGCCCTCACTCTAGCCTGGGCAACAAAGCGAGACTCTGTCTCAAAAAAAATAAAAACAAAAAACAAAGCAAAACAAAAAAAACAAGATCTGCAGCTAGAGCTGTTGTGAACATTAATATGTGATATATAAATGAGCCCATATAATAAGATGCTTAACGGGTAGCATGGGCATTTCGTTGCACTTATACATCTTCCAGATTAAAATAATCTATCGGTTTCATTTTCCTCTGTGATTTTTGGTACTTCTACAGACCACCTTTTCACCTTTGATATATTTATCTAAAATGGAAACTTTACTACCATAAATGGAAAACCAGTATCACCAGCCATAACTAGAAGGTACATATTAGTGCACATTAACATAAACACATTAATTAACATTTGCAAACATTCATTCGTTATCCTCTAAAATCACTCACACACATTAATGGTGTACAGGCCATGTTTCAGGGAATGCTGTACTTTGAGAGAAAACTTTGGGCTTAGGCTTCTGTTGGTGGGTTAGAGGAGCCAGCCTATTAACAAAAATTTAATGGATACCTTCTATGTACCAGGGTCCGACGTGAGGACCCAGGGGTGAGCAGACAGAGAGGGTCCCATCCATATGGCCCTGTCCTCTGTGACTGAGGTGGGCCCCTTTGGTAGGTCACTTCATTTTCACAGGAGGCTGTAAGGCCTGTTATTAGCTTGGTGATCAGTAGTAATACCTCTGACGGCCGAAAATATGGCAACAAAAGACAGCAATACTTGCCAGGAAGTAGCATTTCAAAATCACCACCATTGCCCATTTACCAAGCTAACATTTAGCTAAAACCATTAAAAGGATGAAGTAGATAGAGCTCCATGTACTGATGTGGAAAGATGTGCCAGATACAAACAACATGGCAAGCAAGTTGCAGAACAGAATGTATCGTGTAAGCCGACTTACATTTAAATAGGTACATATAAGGGCTAGGCAACGGTGGCTCAGGCCTATGATCCTAGCACTCTGGGAGGCCGAGGCGGGAGGATTGCTTGAACTCAGGAGTTAGAGACCAGACTGAGCAGAAGCGAGACTCCATCTCTACTAAAATAGAAAAACTCGCCGGGTGTACTAGCACATATCTATAGTCCCAGCTACTCCGGAGGCCAAGGCAGGAGAATCTCTTGACCCCAGGAGTTTGAGGTTGCAGTGAGCGACAATGATGCCACTGCACTCTACCCAGGGTGACAGAGTGAGACTCTGTCTCCAAACAAACAAAAAATGTACATATAGGGGATTCTTTTAAGCCAGTTTCTGTGCTAAGCCTTTATCCACATTGTTTCATATAATTCTCATAAAATAAGTGCTGTTATTGTTCCCATTTTACAGATGCAAAAACTGAGGCCCAAACTGGGTAAAGTGATTTGTCTGAGGCCTCATAACAAACGAGCAGTGGAGTTGTGAGTTGAACCCCCGCCTCCAGAGACTAGAGTCTTTTTTTTGTCTTTCAGCCGGGTGCAGGCAAAGAGACTAGACTCTTAACCGCCATGCTTTTCAGCAGCCATGCAGCCATATGTAGGAAAATCTGGAAGGATGCACAGCAAATTGTTCTCAGCGAGCACATCCCAGAAGTGAGATTAGCTGCATTTCTTGCATTTCTCTATCTGTCTCTGTACTGTTCGAATTTTTAAAAACTGCCTTGTGCTAATTTTATAATTGGAAAACAAAAGCAGCAAACCCATTGCCAACATAAAAACTCTGCCGACAGACACAATCATTTGAGGAGTATCTACTGCACAGCCCGCCCAGGGCCTTGCACACCTTTCCTTGTCTTGAGAGGTGTAGGCATGGAATAGGTGACATGGAAAAAAGGGGTCTACGACTAAAGAAGCTGGGGAAACATGGGGTTAGACAAAATGAACCAGGGTTCTTCTCTGTGGAGACGTTCAGAGCTTTAACAAGCTCACGTTGATTGTGAAGCTAAGATGGGCCAGAATTTGTAGCTGAGGCTGTGATGATCTGGTCCCAGAGCCCTTTTCTTTCCGGGTGGAACTAGTGGAACTAGTATTCTTTATTTAGCACAAACGTTGGAAATACAATTCCAGATACTTTAAAATCAACCCTGAAGTTGGTTGTCAGAGGCCACGTTCCTGGATGGAATCTTGGTCCTGCCTCCCTCCGTCTCATCCAACCCCCCATCGGAATTGCTTTCACTGAGTTGAACTTGGCCTTGAAGCCGTCAGCTTGTTGGGGGTGTCTATGGAATTGTAGGATCCCGTCTGTGTTGTACATGGATTCCTGCCCCTGGCTCTGGACTCTGAACGTGTCTGCGCACGAACATTTTCCTATAATGATAGGTGTGGCGTTTGGGATGTGGTGTGTGTGTGTCGGGGAGTGTGTGAGGGAGCCTCTTCTAAAGTAGACCCCATGGCTGAGCTCAGAATCCATCCTGCCTGTGTTCTCACACCCACTAGATACAGGAAGCAAAGTCATTTGCGAAGCCACACCACAAGCGTGAGGGAATGGGTGGTTTGCTGGCCTGCCAAAACGCTGAGTGGGTGTAATTCTGGGTGTAGACAGGCCTCCCTTTGGTACATCATTTGCAGGAGGAGGGAGTGCCTAACCTCCCTTGAGCACCTACTATGTGTCAGGTACTATCCAGGGCACCTAATCGTCAGTATTTCCTTGATTGCCCACAAGTACTCTATAAAGGAGGGATTTGTTATCGCCTCTTTACAAATAAGTAAACTGAAGCTGGTGAAGCCACTCGCTCAAGGAAATGGCAGAACCGGAATTGCACCTGGGTCAGCCTGACCCTGAAATGCATGTTCTTTGCACTACACCAAACCCATGGGCCCACTTGCCTTGGGCCTTGCTCTGAGGTCTCGGCCTTCATCCTACCCAAGGACAGAATCCAGGGATAATGACCTTGGCTTCGTGCCCTGGGCGCTATCCAAAATGGGCCTTTGTCCTTCTCAGAACTGCCTTGACTCTTCCAGGAAGCTTTCCAGAACCCCACGAAGGAGTAGCCTTCTCTTCGCCTCTGAACTTGGCCTGTGTTCCGCCCTTTCTCCCTTTGAGAAGAGCCTCTGCTCCTGGGCGCCAGGGGCGGGGGACCCTGTCTGATTCATCTGTCGGTACAGGCTGGGGGGAGGAAACTGCTCCACCTGTTGGGGTGGAGGAGCTGCCCGTGGAGCACGAGGAGAGCCAGGTGGTCCCCAGCCCCCACAGAGGCCACACGTCTTGGAGACAAGAGACAGGCTGGGATACGCTGACTAGGCAGAAAGTATGTGTCACGAAAAACTCCAGTGAAGCAGGGGGAACCTGGAAAGTCTGGCTGGGGTGGGGACTCTCCCCAAAAACTGAAGGCTCAGAGGTAAACAGTGAGGGGGAGAGCAGATCGCTGACTGTCCCTTCCTGGGCCTCCTCCCTGGGGTTTAAAGCAGCAGAGCTGAAGCAGGAGGCAGCAAGGACAGAGAGGAGGACATCCTGCTGTGACACTTGGCAGGGGCAGGAATGGCAGCTTTCCAGGTGGAAGTTCAGCAGTTCCTTGTCCAGGGACAACTGCACCCCTGTCCGGGATAAAAATAGCCCTTCCTCTTCCCTTCCCTTGTCGCTTTCACCTCCAACTTCCCAGAGTCAGATTGGATATGTCCCTCCGCCTTGGAGACTCCCTCCCAGATGACAAACACCCCTCATGGGTCCATGCACTGCCATCTGCCATCGGGGACTCCTCCCTCTCTCATGCGGTGCTGGTCACCGAGGCTAAAAAGACTTCTCATGTGTCCATCTGGGTGCTCTGGGTGACTCCTCTCTTTCTCTCTCAGGAAATTCTTGTCACTGGGGTCTGCCCCAGGAGCCAAAAGATTCTTGGATCCCCTGACTCGAGCCTGTCCCTTACCATTCTCCATGGGGGGCTGAGGGGATCACAGCCTCCGGCCATCACTCCCTCCCAGGGCCTGGCTCTGCCACTGCCTTGCTGAGAGGCTGGCAGTGAGTGCCGGGCCCCCTCTGGGCCTCAGGAGCCTCATCCTCATGGGACGAGGGACTGGCCTTGGTGATTTCTGAAGGCCTTTTTAATACCTGACAACCCATGTGCCAGATCTCCTAGAAGCATGCTCCCGGTGAGGTGGGGGCCGTTGGCAGACAGTGTGGCAGAGACAAGAGCCACCACTTTGCAGGAAAGAAGCGAGCCAGCTGCACTGCGTGCCTCCCACCTGACCTCCAGCAAAGATTTTCTGTCTCTCAGCCTGAAGGGCTGCTGCGTCCCCAGGGAGCCTGGCCCCACTCACAGCCACAGCCTCAGCTGTCAGGCTCCGCACCACGGCCCCTAGCCCCTGCATCCAGCACTCCTTACCTGCCCAGCCCGGGAGCCTCTGGCCCCATTCACATGGTCCTCCTGGCCTAACCTGGCTGCCCGGACACCTTCAGCTCCCCTCGCCGTCTTAGCCGCCGCCTGTCTCCCCGCGCCCACGTCCCACCCTGACTTCCTGCCTCCTCCTGAGGGCTCCGCAGCCAACCGGGCCCCAGCAGCCCAACCACAAGCCTCCAGCACCCCAAGCTTCCTGCCACTATAGCCCCCCGCCCCTCAGCCCCCGAGGGTCCCCTACATCTCCAGACCAGGCCCTACTCACCCCGAGGGTACCACTTGAGGCTTAAAACTGAGGGAGGATGTTTGCTGGACCCTCCCTTCTGGCCTCCAGGGTGCACCTGGGCTAGAGAGTCAAGGGCGGCCTTCTGCCCCAGCGAGCAGGGGCAAGCAGAGACATACTCCGCTTACAGTGGAAGGCAAGTGGCACCACTGTTACAGCCTGAGGGCTGACTGACCCTTTTGTTTCAGTCTGACAGCAAAGGTAGCATTGCTCAGAGTCAGAGAACAGGACAATATCCGCGTTAAAATGCTGGAGAGCAGACCACACGTTCCAGCCAGATGTCAGGCTAAAACAGCTGCTACAGTTGGCCAACATAACAATACCCGTGTCATCTCGGGGCACAGGACAATAGCTTTATTATAGTCAAGGGTAGGCAGGGGGTAGGCTGACACAGCCCCCTTATGGACAGAATGCTGGACAGCAGCCTGTTTCAGGAGGCAGGCAGCCCTGTCTTCGAGAGGGCACAGTAACAGCTCCTGCTACACAGAGAACAGGACAATACCCACTGATCACGGTTGGAAAGTACGACGAATTAGGGCGACACTTCTAATTTAGGTAGAGGCAAGGTCACAGCTCCTGGTGGAGGTGCAGGGCTTGGTGCCATCTCCTGCAAGTGGGAGACCTGGGCCCAAACACCCAGGTGAAGCCAGCAGACCGGCAGGACTTTCTGTTACTGGCAGGAGGCAAGAACCTCCTCACAAGCAGCAGGCTGGCTGAAAATTTCCATTTCACCTGGGGCCAGGCTGTGGGTGGCACCCATCATAGGCTAAGGGCCAGGTTGCCAGTGATATGAAGAACTCCAGGTGGCCTATACGAGGCCCAAGAACTGGGCCTTGACCCCACTGGGAGGAAGGTGTAAATGCGTCACTGCCAGCCGGTGGGGGCAGGGAGCCCGCAGAGCATTGTTGGGGTTTGTGAGGTGGAAGCCAGTGCTGTGTGCACCTCAGCTGCAGAGGAAGGAGGGGCAGGAAATGGGTGGGGGAAATAGGAAGCCCGAGTTGGAAAGTCAGACAAAGAGGGTAACACAGAAACAAAGGCTGAGAGAAACAAACTAAAAACCCTACAGAGTGACACAGAGCCCTGGGTCGGGCGGCAGGCCTGGTGCAGGGCCCAGCCGTCCTTGGACTGTAAACCTCAACACCTCGCAGTCCATTTCCGGCTTCGCACGAGAGTAACAAGGTTGCTGGTGACAGCAGCAAGTGCTTAGTGTACAGTATCTCACTGAAGGCACGTCCAGCTACCTGTGGAGTGAGAATCAGCATCTCCACTGTACGTGTGAGGAAACAGGGACCTCCTCACGATCCAATAGAAATAAATGGGAGCACTGGCTTTGAACCCAGGCCTGCCAGATTCTGCATTCTATAGCAGCACAATTTACCTGAGTCGCCTCCCATAGGGGTGACTTAGGTCTCTCTCTGTTGCCTGGGCTAAAGTGCAGTGGTGTTATCATAATGCACTATAACCTCAAACTCCTGGGCTCAAGTGATCCTCCTGCCTCAGCCTCCCGAGTAGCTGGGACTACATGTGCACACCACCATGCCAGCTAATTTTTTTTTTTTTTTGTAGAGATGGGGTGGTGCTATGTTGCCCAGGCTAGTCTCCAACTCCTGGCCTCAAGCGATCCTTCTGGCTTGGCCTCCAAAAGTGCTGGGATTATAGGCCTGTGCCACCACTCCCAGCCCTAACTCTGGTCTTGGTAAGACAGAGAGATGGGGCTGGAGCTGTGGAGGCGGTGGGGAGTCATTAGTTGGCCATCTCCACCCCCAGCATGGGCCATCTCTCCTGCAGTCAGCCAATATGCCCCCAGCAACAGAAGACAGACAGCTGCCTTGGGCCTGAATAAACGACTGCAAAGACCTTGGTGGGAAGCACAAAGGGTATTTATTGAGCAGCTTGGGGGTCTGAGCTTCTCCCCTTCCCCCTGGCCAGCTAGGGCAGCAGGGGTGACAGGATGGTCCCGCTTTGCACACTTGGGACTCATTTCTGAGAGACCTGAGTGCACCCCGCTTCCCCACCAGGTGCTGGGCCTCTGGGGCACCCCTCCCTCCCTCTTCCCAGGCAGGCTTCCGAAGTGACAGCAGGTGTCCCTCAGCGGAGGGTGAAGCGCCTGGCGCTGATGTTCATGCGCGTGAGGCCCAAGTGACGCAGCGGCGGGGCCAGCGTCAGGCCGGCCCCAGGCTCCAGCTCCAGCTCCAGCTCGGCCTCATCCAGCAGCTCCTGGTGCAGGTGACAGGCTTGGTCCATCTTCAGCCGGTGCAGCTGGGCCCGCAGCCGAAGCAGCTGCCCCGCCAGCTGCCGGTCCTGAGCTTGCATCTCCCGCTGCGGCCGAGAGGGGGCGTGAGCCTGCTGGGCCGGCCCTCCGCCTCGCTCCCTTCCCCCCTTCAGGTCAGCAAGGGCCTTTGCACTGGCTGTGCCCTCCCCAGTCCTCTCTCACCTCAGCTTGATGCCTCCCCATCTCTCAGACCTTGCTCCACACTAGTAGTTCTCAAACTGAGCTAAGGAGCCATTGTGAAGCAAATACAGATCAACTAAGCAGAATCTCCCAGTTGGAGCCTGGACATCTTTATATTTGTGTGTTGGGTCAACAGCCACCTATTCAGCCCTCGCCTCTTCTGATTCTGCCCACAGCATGGTCAGTGCCTCCCTCTGTCCTTTACTGTATCTTTGGGGTACAGCAATTCCCAGAGTAGGGCAGGCCATGTCTTTTCCCGCCTATAATGGTGGCCCCCCAAGGGCAGCCCAGGACACAGGAGTGGGCACTTGCTGGAGGTGGAGCCCATTCTCATCCCCTCCCCACACCCATGGTCTTGGGCCCTCAAGATGACTGGCCTGAAGGCCCCGTGCAAGGCTGCCCACCCCACCAGACTCACCAGCTCCTGTCGGAGCCACTCAAGAGCGGAGTCCATCGAGTCAAAGCCACAGATGGCCCCAGGTCCTCCTGGTCCAGGTTTGGCTTGGGCCCTGCACCAGGCCTGGCTCTGGACCTGGGCTGTCCACTCCAGATAGGAGGGCCGCCGAGTCTGCAGCTGCAGCTTGGCCGTCAGTGCCTTCACGGAGTCCAGGCTCTCCTCCTCCTCATCTTCTTCACCCATTGCCTGGAATTTCAGTGGCCCGAGGGACATGGCGGGTTTGAGGTAAGTGACAGGGCAGGGCTGCCACTCTGGGATTAGGGAAAAGTTGGCAATAGTTCCCAGGGACGAGCGGCAATAATCCTAGCACTCTGGGAGGCTGAGGTGGGAGGATCCTGAGGTCAGGAGTTTGAGAACAGCCTGAGCTAGAGTGAGACCCCTTCTCTACAAAAAATAGAAAAATTAGCTGGGTGTGGTGGCGTGCACCTGTAGTCCCCCAGCTACTCAGGAGGCTGAGGTAGGAGGATCCCCTTGAACCCAGGAATTTGAGGTTGCAGTAAGCTATGATAATGCCACTGCGCTCTAGCCCCGGAGAGACTGAGCAAGACTCTGTCTCAAAAAAAAAAAAAAAAAAAGCGGCAGAAGCTGAGGATGAAAAGAGCTTGCAATGGTGAATGTTCAAAGTGGGTTAGGGAGGCTGAGTGTGCCAGGGTGAGTGAGCAGATGGCTATGTGAGGCTAAGTGTGCAAGGGTTGAAATTTTCCTGGACTGCTAACCCAGGAGCCACGTGATGCCCATCCGGATGGGGACAGGAGGAGCCCTGCTCCTCTGGCCCCTCGGATGAATTTTATTGTCTTTGCCCAGAAGGAGACACCCAGTTCCCAGAAAGGAAGTGGCTCCAGGATGAGAAAAGCATCACTCACACCGGAGTCTTGGCTTTCCTCCCAAGGTCCGAGTTAAGGTAGTTGAGAGGTGGGAGGAGGTGACTGGCTGCTCCCCGTCCTTACTCAGGACACTAGCCCTTTAGCAAAGGAATCACGTGCAGGGCCCTGGCCTGAGAGTCAGGAGACCTGGGTTCTAGTGCTGGTTCTGTGGAACCTTGGGCAAGTCACTGACCTCTTCTGAGCTCTGCTGGGACAGATCAAGGACTTCAGGCTATAATCTAAGGAACCTTAGGTTCCCTTGGAAATCCTTCAAAGGGCTGCCCGCAGGGGGGTGGAAGGGCAAAGCTGTGGATGGTTCCCAGTCCTCCCTCTCTCTGCTCCTCCCCAGGCTTCAACCAGAGAAGTTCTCCTTTTTAAACTTTGTGTTGCAATATAAGACACGCACAGAAAAATGCACATATCATAAATGCATGGCTTGACGAATTCTCCTAAACTGAACACACACCTATGTAACCAGCACGCAGATGGAGCAAGAGTATTACCAGCACTCAGGAAGCCTCCTGTGTGCTCCTGGCCTGTCACTACATTCCTAAGGGTAATACTACCCTCATTTCTGGCAGCATACGTTAGTTCGCCTGTTTGTACACTCTCCAGTGGTTCTCAAACTGTAGCATGCATCAGAATTACCTGGAAAGCTTGCTAAGATCAGAATTTTGATTCAGTCTATATGGGATGGAGCCTGATAATTTGCATTTCTACCAAATTCTCATCCCAGCTGCTGCTGCTAATCTGGAATTTTACAATTTGTGCTCTTTCATGTCTGATTCCTTTTACAGAGCAGTTCCAATTTTATGTTTATATTATGGGGACCCACCTATGATTTTATTTTTTCATTTGAAAGTCTGGAACCTAGTGGACCAGAAGGCCCTTTGAAAGGAAGAGTTGGTCTTATTCCTTTTTTTTTTAATTTTTATTTATTTATTTATTTTTTAATTTTATTTATTTATTTTTTTTGAGACAGAGTCTGGCTTTGTTGCCCAGGCTAGTGAGTGCCGTGGCGTCAGCCTAGCTCACAGCAACCTCAAACTCCTGGGCTCAAGCAATCCTCCTGCCTCAGCCTCCCGAGTAGCTGGGACTACAGGCATGCGCCACCATGCCCGGCTAATTTTTTCTATGTATATTAGTTGGCCAAATAATTTCTTTCTATTTATAGTAGAGATGGGGTCTCGCTCTTGCTCAGGCTGGTTTCGAACTCCTGACCTCAAGCAATCCGCCCGCCTCGGCCTCCCAGAGTGCTAGGATTGCAGGCGAGAGCCACCGCGCCCGGCTATTTTTTATTTTTTTTTTCCTTTTATTTCATCATATTATGGAGGTACAAATATTGTTAGGGTTACAAATATTGCCCCTGCCACCTCCCCCCCCCCCAGGTCTTATTCTCCTTGGTAACCAGCACCCAGCACAGTGCAGGCACCAGTGTTTAAGAAATGAAAAAATAACTAGGAGAATAGATGAATGAATGAGTCCTCCAGTAAATCAGTTTGGCCTCCTACTGTAATTTTACCAGCTTAAGTGTGTCTCTTGCCAGACTGAAAACCCTGTGAATAGAACTTCCTGTCACCCCTGGGTCCCGACACCACACACAGCTCACAGTATGGGCAATGCATGCTTGGTGAAAGGATGGCATGACAGAGGATGGAGTTTTTGAGGGCAGGACTCAGTAAGAAGTGGCTGGCAAAGAGAGCGCCCACAGGCAGGGACTTCCAGCTGTGGAGGGGGAGGGGCATTTAAGGTGGACCAAGGGATTTCCTCCACTACCCTTTACATACCGGGAGGAAGCAGGAAGTTCCCAGTTTTACTCCCACATTTTCCAGCCCTTCCACCAGAGTACAGGGGAAGAGACGGTTATTTTTCTTTGTTTTTTTTGAGTTAGCGGTAGTACTAGCACTCAGGGCTTAAAAAAAACAACAAAAATATTGAGTGTCTCCTGTGACCCAGGCAGGGGGGTGGGTGTTAAGGGCTTTGGGCAAGATTATTCTCCCCATTTTACAGATGATGAAATTGAGGTTTCCTTATAACAGGCTCTGGCCAGGGACCTAGCTAAGAGATGCTGGCAGTGTGAGGAGAGGATTCCGGTGAAACTCTGAGATCCCTTCCTCTGAGGGGCCTCCTTAACAGCTGTCCTGCGGGTGTCGCCAGCTGCTCAGCCAGTTCCTGTCCCTTTTGGAGCCCGCGCCTGCCTCGCCCGACGCTCCCGGAATCTGTCCTGCTGGGCCCCGAGTGCCCCGCTGGCGGAATGGAGTTCTCAGAGCTGATCCGTACAGGCCGGGCCCAAGCGCAGCTCCTGCGGGGTCCGGAGGCGCCCCCGCTGCGCGGCACGCTGTGCGTCACCGGCCACCACCTGCTGCTGTCTCCAGGGCCCCAGTCGACTCCAGACCTGTGGCTGCTGCTGTTGCGCAGTGTCGACTCTATCGAGAAGAGGTTAGACGTGGCGGGGGCGTCCCCGGAGTAGGGGAGCGCGCGGCTCGGCGGGAAGAGGGGGAAGGGCAAGCGCAGCTGGAGCGGGCGCCTTCCTGCCTAGCGTCCAGTCCTGTGAGACTCGTCTCCTGGGCACGTCCATCCCCAGGGTTGCGGGAGACTCCGGCACCATCACGCTGCGCTGTAAGGACCTGCGGGTGCTGCAGCTGGAAATAGAGGGCGTGGAAGCGACGCTGGACATCGCCCGCTCCATCGAGGTATGCTGAGAGCGCACCTGAAGCCCTTAAGCTATGCCTGTCCCTTATGGAGGGAAGTGCAATAAAAAGGCGCTACTGTGCAAAGGAGCTCTGCATCCAGTCTGTCCCAGGGCACGGCAAATGGCAGGGGGCTGCAGGGTGGTCTGAGGGACGTGGACAGGCTTCGACGCGGAGGGGCTGGAAAGGGCGCGGGTGACGATTCCGATCTTCCCCAGAGCCCCTGACTTCCTTCCCCAGGCGCTGTCCTCCCTGGAATCGGTCATCACGTCCTTTCCGTTCTTCTACCGTCCCAAGGGTCTGAGATTGGGCGACGCCTGGCACTTCCTCCCGCCCGAACGCTACTACAAGCGAGTAGCCCGCGAGGTGGGCGCGGTCGTGGGGGCCTGGGGATGTGGAAACGCCGGGCCTGGGAGGGGCGCGGGGACAGGGCACTCGCTGGTCCCCTAAACCTGGCCTTCGTCCCTGCCTGCGCCGCAGACCGACGCGTGGCGGCTGAGCGAGGTGAACGAGGACTTCAGCTTGTGCCCCAGCTACCCCCGTGCGGTGATCGTGCCTCGCGCGGTGGACGACGATGCCCTGGCACGCAGCGCCCGCTTCCGCCAGGGAGGCCGCTTCCCTGTGCTCAGCTACAGCCACGCTCCCAGCGGAACCGTGAGCCCCGCCCCCAGGCCCCGCCCCGGACCCTCTGCGCCCTCCCGGCCGCTTGGCCGCCGGGCTGCGTGCGGCTCCGGCTCCCGCCCTGTCCCGGCCCCCGCCCTGGCCCCTCCGCTCCAGCTCGCCGGGCTGTAGGCGGCCCTGGGCCACTTGAAATTTAGTTCCTTCTTTGTCAACCCAGGACTTACCACCGTCTGTTCACAGGGTCCCTCCCCACTCTGGCCACAGCACACACTGACCGGTCCAAAGCCTGGGGAGTTCCACCCCTACGGTCCCTGTGCTCCAGCTAGCCCCTGCCAGCCCTAGCCTGGCTCCTGTGTGCAGACCTGGCCCGTGGGCTCCCCACGCTGGGTGGGCACACTTCGGGAGCTGAGTCCCTGTCCGCAGGTTCTATTACGCTCCAGCCAGCCTCTGACCGGTCCCCAAAAGCGGCGCTGTGCTGAGGATGAGGAGCTGCTGCGAGCTGTGCTGGCTGGGGCTCGCCCTGGGGCCCGGGGCTTCATCCTGGACACACGCTCGGCCCAGGCCGCAAAACAGGCCCGTATGACTGGCGGTGGCACGGAGGCCAAGGCGGCTTACCCTGGCTGGAAACGGTTGCACCGGCCCCTGGAGAGGTAAGGGGCCTCCCATCCTCCCCAGGCTCCTTCCTGCAGGACTCTATGAATGTGTGTGTGCTGGGGGATCTTCCAGGAGCCTTGAAGACTCCTAGGCCTTTCCTGTTGGCCATCCCTCCAGGTGGGCATGTCCACTGGTACACCCCCACTGAGGGAGCTCATTAGTGTCCAGGCACCCCAACTTTGCCTGCAAAGAAAAGGCACTTCTTGGTTGGGTGCAGTGGCTCACGCCTGTAATCCTAGCACTCTGTGAGGCAGAGGCGGGAGGATTGCTCAAGGTCAAGAGTTCAAAACCAGCCTGAGCAAGAGGGAGACCCCGTCTCTACTGAAAATAGAAAGAAATTAATTGGCCAACTAATATATCTAGAAAAAATTAGCCGGGCATAGTGGCACATGCCTGTAGTCCCAGCTACTCGGGAGGCTGAGGCAGGAGGATCACTTGAGCCCAGGAGTTTGTGGTTGCTGTGAGCTAGGCTGACGCCACGGCACTCTAGCTAGCCTGGGTGACGGAGTGAGACTCTGACTCAAAAAAAAAAAAAAGAAAAGGTACTTCTTTACATTAAACTGAAATTTGTCTTCCTGGAACAGCCTCCCTACACACACCCACATACACACACACCCCGAGGGCTGTGCCTGCACAGATGGATCTGTTTCTTGTGTTTCCAGGTGATGACAGTGCCAAGAGGAGGTCTTGAGGGAGTTTTGCGCTTTGGGGAGAGTTAGACTGCTTCCCTATCCAAAATACAAAACTGTTTATTCATTTATTCATCCCGCATTGAGCACAGGGGCTGCCATGGTGACCAGCCCAGACATGACAGAGATCAGCAGTAAATAGGCAATCAGAGCCCACTGAGATAAGTAGCAGCACAGAGCAGGTGCCCCTCTCTTAGTAAGGTGACTTCAGGTAATCTAAATGTTCCTCCCAGACTAGGATGCTTTAGCTGAGACCTGAAAGAGGGGAGTGTTAGCCAGAAGGAGGAAGGACACTCCAGATGGAGGGAACTGCAAGTTAGGTAGTTCCCCCTTTATCCTCAGGGGACATGCTTTGAGACCCCCAGTGGATGCCTGAAACCTCAGAGAGTACCAAACTCTCTATATACTATGTTTTTCCTACACATATATACCTATGGTAAAGGTTAATTTATAAATTAGGCACAGTAAGAGATTAACAATTAGTCTATGGCCATACCACTCTGAACGGGCCCGATCTCGTCTGATCTCGGAAGCTAAGCAGGGTCAGGCCTGGTTAATACTTGGATGGGAGAGATTAACAATTAATAATAAAACAACTATAACAATGTACTGTATAAAAGTTGTGTGAATGTAATCTCTTTCTCAAAATATCGTATTGTACTGTACTCACCCTTCCTCTTATGATGACGTGAAAAGATAAAATGCTTACGTGATGAAATGAAGTAAGGTGGATGACGTGGGCATGTGACGTAGAGTTAAGCTACTACTGACCTGGAACACAAACACTGCAATAGGGCCAGTTGCTCTGACAACTGAGACAACTGCTAAGTGACTAACAGGCAGGCGGTGTATATAGTGTGGATATGTTGGACAAAGGGATGATTCACATCCTGAGTACGATGGAGCAGGATGGCTCAAGATTCCATCACACTACTCAAAACAGCACACAATTTATATCTGATGAACTGTTTATTTTGGGATTTTTCCATTTAATATTTTTAAACCACAGTTGACCATGGGTAACTGAAACCTCAGAAAGTGAAACCATGGGTTGGTTTGGAGGACTCCTGTACTCCAGTACGATGGGAGCACAGTACGAAGTGGGACTAGAGAGAGATGAAGCTAGAAGGATGGGGGCCAGAGCGAAGGTCTTGAGTGCCGTGGTTATGGGCTTAGACTTTATGCTAAAGGCAGTGGGGAGCCACTAAAGGCTTTTAAACAGCACTGAAAAGTCTGCATTAGATATTCTGCAGGAGGTCACAAGTGACCATGAACCGAGCAGATTCTGGAAGGTAGGAGCAGATGCTAAAGTCCTAGAGCATTGTGTTTCTCTTGTCAGACTGGGGCTCCCCAGGGAGTACTATGTTGCTCTCATCAGATTGGGGTATTAAGGGTACTGTGACACTTACATCAAATTGGGGGTTTCTCAGGTCATTCTGTGTTTCCCCAGAGGGCTATGTGACCCCTCTCCAGGTAATGCCCAACAGACTAGGTCTCCCCAAACCATCTTGGGTCTCTTATAGACTGGGGAGTCCTCAAAGATACAGAATCGTTTCCGTCAGATCAGGAGCTCTTCAATGGGTTCTACGTTCCATGAGACTGGGCTCCCCAAAGAGTCCTGTGTCCCTCTTATCAGATGTGCTCTCAGAGGGTTCTGTCTCTCATTGTTCTGGAGCACTTGCTCCCAGACTGTGCTCACCAAGAGCGTGGGCTGGGAGAAGGATGACCAGACTCCCACTTGTCCAGGGGGCGGCCCCTACAAGAGAGCTTCGTGCGCCTGGTGGAGGCCTGTGGGGACCCGGAGCAGAGCATGGACCGTTGGCTGAGTCGGCTAGAGGGCTGCCGCTGGCTGGCACACGTGAAGGAAGCACTGAGCACTGCCTGCCTGGCAGCCCAGGCCATGGAGAGGTAAGGCTCCTACCCTGTGTGACAGATAATGGGGCGGGACAGGCAGGGCCCTCAACCCCTGGGCACAAAACCGTGACTCAGTACAGCCTAGAACTGCACCCATTTTATTCCTGGCCTGGTCACCCCAGGCAGGGTGGCCACTGTTGATGAGCCCTGGGCCCACAGGGAAGGGGCCTGCATCCTGGTGCATGGGGCTGAAGGCACGGACAGCACCTTACTTGTGACTTCAATGGCCCAACTCATCCTGGACCCCATGAGCCGGACCATGGCTGGATTCCAGGAACTGATAGAGCGGGAGTGGATCCAGGTAAGTGACCACCCAACCCCAGCCCTACCCCTCCATCCAGAAACCCTGCTTCCTTGTGCCCATCGCTCTGCCCCCTCCCCAGGCCGGCCACCCCTTCCAGCTGCGCTGTGCCCACTCGGCCTTCTCCCACGCCCGCCCCAAGCACGAGGCACCCACCTTTCTCCTCTTCCTGGACTGCGTGTGGCAGCTGGGCCGCCAGTTCCCGCTGTCACTGGAGTTTGGGGAGGGGCTGCTGTTGGCGCTGTTTGAGCACGCCTATGC
Source organism: Mirza zaza (assembly GCA_008750895.1). Lineage (NCBI taxonomy): Eukaryota > Metazoa > Chordata > Mammalia > Primates > Cheirogaleidae > Mirza > Mirza zaza. The sequence goes on from VSMD01055079.1 coordinate 47,536, forward strand.
CTCCCCTTTTGGCACCTTCCTCTGCAACAGCGAAAAGGAGAGGTGAGCTGAAGTGTGGTGGGGCAGGGGCAGGCCCAGGAAAGAGTCACTTAACTGCCACATCAGCACCTTACTTCTTAGGCGGCATCTTTCCTCTCCAAGTGAGTTCTCTTTTAGAAAACTCTTGTGAGTCTTCCTCTCCCCTCCTTCTCAATCTCATACTTCCTAACTTCTGCAAAACCAGAGATAGATGGGACCAAGGCCAACCCTTCAGGCTTCCCACTCTGTCCATAGCCAAGAGCAAGTGTACCCTGCCTTGAAAACAAGGACTGAAGGGGAAAGTTGCTGCAAAAGTAAATTATTTTGGGGGCTCTCTACCACTTTGGTTGATTCTTGTGAAGCTATAGAATTGGGGTTGAAAGCAGAGTCATTGTCTGGTCTCAGATTCTGGCTCCACCACTCCCCTCCTGGGTGACCATGGCAAACCTATGCCAGCCTCGGTCTCCCCATCAGTAGCATGGCGGGGAGCATAGTCACCATAATCTATCGGGGTTGTGAGGATTAACTGAACAAAGCACAGAAATGTCTAGCGCTGTGGCTGATGCACAGTGGGCACACAAGAAGCGGTAGTTGCTTTTAGTTGGTTGGCTTATTGCACATGCTGCCAGGCAGCCCCGCAAACCATCTGTCTCATCAGACTGAGACGGGGCAGGAAGGGTTCCCTCTTTTCCAACAGTATTTAGTTGTCTTCTGTGGCCCAGTTCTCCCTGACACCCCATCTTGTTCACTAACTGTGCTAGTCCTGGCTCATTCAGGTTAGAAAACTGTCATCTGTATTTCTCTCCTTTCCCCCACCTTCATCTTTAGACTTTCTCTTAAAAATGTCTGAGCTTGGTCCTCTCCTGCCAGAGGCCCCGCTCCGGCCTGCACCCAGACTGTTACTTTCCATCCAGACCCTGTAGCAGCTGCCTTACTGCCCTCCACATCTCCACTTTCATCATTTGAAGAAAACTCATCAGTCCAGACCAATCAATATTCATATTAGGCCCTTTCCCACTTTGCTTTGGCTCATGTAGTTCCTCCAACGTGCCCCCATTTTGTACACCCAGTGTGCCAGGTCTGATAGACCCAGCTCAAATATCGAATTCTTAGTTAGCCTTCCCTGGCACTTACACAAAGTTAAATTGTTTTCTCCCTCTAAATGGAAAGCCTCATGAAGTAGGATTTTGTCTGATTCCTCTTTAATTCTAGTGCCTGATACAAGATCTGACTGGCAACGGTCTTTGCCCCCCAGTGGCTGTCACCCTAACCAGGGCCACCCACCCAGACTCCCAGAGGGCACGGGTGGGGCTGGAAGTTCACTCCCTCACTCTCTACAGATGCCTGTGTGAAGTGAGGACTCGAACACACTCCCTGTGGTCTGGGCTCAACCAGCCAAAGGAGCAACGAAAACTTCGGAACCCACTCTATGTCCTCAATCCCTTGGCCATCTGGCCCTCTGTGGAGCCCCAGAGCCTGCGGCTGTGGCAAGGTAACCTCCCCTACCTTCTCCCCTGGGGAGTTTCCCCCTCTGCTCAGCTTTCTTACCTGTCTTCCCCCTCCTTAGGCCTGTTTCTGCGCTGGACGCACCCACCTGAGCCAGCAGAAGTAGCATGGGAGAAGGTGTGGCAAATAGTGACAGGAAAGGAGGAAACAGAAGCCTCTCAGCCAACAGATTCAGCCTGAGCCCCAACCCCAGTACTGGCTCCTCAGACAATGGATGAAATGTTCCTGAAACCTCTCCAGGCCTCTGGGGACCTTTAAACCTTGAACAAGGGTACCTGCAACCCACACTAGCCCATAATACTCAAGTTCCAAGTCTGAAGTGTCTCAAGTACAGGGAGGTCTAAATAATAAAGGTATTCATGATTAGCATCAACCTACTGGGGTGTCAAGTAAGAAGGAAAAATCATGAGACAGACCCCACAAAATATCTGACCAGAAACTATTTATTACCAAATCAATTTATTTCTCAGAGTCCAAAACTTTCTCCAGTAGCCTTCCTGGCCTGGATGGAGTTCCAGCTTCTTAAGCCTCAAACTCAAACTCGAAATACTGTGGGTCGAAGTAGTGGATGCGGACGTAACCATCTTCTCCTCCGCTGCTGTAGCTGGGAAAAGATAGCCAAGGACAAGTCAGGTGCCTGCCCTGGGAAAGGCAGGCCCATGGGACAGGGCGTGAGAAAGGCAGAGACCAGCCCAGTCAGCGCAGCTCACTTCACGGGGGCCCTACCTCTTGCCATCAGGATGGAAGGCCACACTGTTGATAGGACCAAAGTGACCCTTGACTCTTCCAAACTCTTCTTCAAAGGCCAAGTGGAAGAATCTAGAGGAGTAGGGAGAGCAGGCACACGATTAATCCATTCTGTATACCTTCTAGAACACTCTGGAGGCAGCGTGCCCCAAAGGCAAACTATGTGACAAAAAAATAAAGCAGGAAAAATATGAATAATATAAGATGAAGTTAGGCCGGGCACGGTGGCTCAACCTGTAATCCTAGCTCTCTGGGAGGCCAAGGTGGGCGGATCGTTTGAGCTCAGGAGTTCAAGACCAGCCTGAGCAAGAGTGAGACCCTATCTCTACTATAAATAGAAAGAAATTAATTGGCCAACTAATATATATAGAAAAAATTAGCCGGGCATGGTGGCACATGCCTGTAGTCCCAGCTACTTGGGAGGCTGAGGCAGCAGGATTGCTTGAGCCCAGGAGGTTGAGGTTGCTGTGAGCTAGGCTGACGCCACGGCACTCACTCTAGCCTGGGCAATAAAGTGAGACTCTGTCTCAAAAAAAAAAAAAGATGAAGTCAGGGGGAGACTGGACCCAACTGTCTGCCTGAATACATAGCTAACACTGAGTGCCTACTATGTGCTGGGCAGTGTTCTAAGAACTTAACAAATATTAACTCATTTATTTATTTATTTTTTGAGACAGAGTCTCGCTTTTTGTTGCCCAGGCTAGAATGAGTGCCATGGCGTCAGCCTAGCTCACAGCAACCTCAATCTCCTGGGCTCAAGCAATCCTGCTGCCTCAGCCTCCCAAGTAGCTGGGACTACAGGCATGCGCCACTATGCCCGGCTAATTTTTTCTATATATATGAGTTGGCCAATTAATTTCTTTCTATTTATAGTAGAGATGGGGTCTCGCTCTTGCTCAGGCTGGTTTCGAACTCCTGACCTCGAGCAATCCGCCCACCATGGCCTCCCAAAGTGCTAGGATTACAGGCGTGAGCCACTGCGCCCGGCCCTAACTCATTTATTTAATCTGCACAATTTTAAAAGTGTCTTATCACTGTCCCATTATACACAGTGAAAACATGAGCACAGAGAAATACAATGATAGATATAGGGCCTCAGAGTTCATGCCCTTAACTACTATATTACCCACTTGTCACAGGAAGGCCACGAATTTGGCTACACTTTCTCGTAGCCAATATGGTTCACATTAGTTACAAAAGACACACCGTAAGGTTTCAGTTTGGACATACTCTCTCCCCCTTTACCTGGCCTCAAACTTGCCAATCCTGGTGGAGGTTGTGGTTACATCCATGGCTTCCTGACCGCCACCCAGCACCACCTGAAGGGAAAAAGAAACTCTAGACAGACCCAAAGGCAGCCAAATCCATTTTGTTTCTTCCCCCTGCCCTATACATTTTTAACATCTCCCACATAACAGTGGGAGGATGCCAAAGGCAAGGGATGAACAGACACCTCAGCCACCTCCTGGCCAGTTCCCTGGGGCTACCCAATCATTCAGCCTTGTCACTGCTCTGGGAGTCTCCTCTCTGCCTGACGCCATTTCTCTGTAACGGTCATACTTTAATCACCAGAAAAACATCTAGATCCTGGAAGCTTTTGAGGCTTTAGCAGGAAACCTCAGTGGGGTTCCCTTACGTGGTCATAGTTGGGGGAGAGGGCAGCTGAGTTGACGGGACGTTCTGTCCGGAAAGTCTTCTGATGTTCAAGGGTTGTCGAGTCAAAGAGCTGGAGAAAGAAGGCAAGGGAGAAATCTGTAAGTGGAGAATTCTTAGGAGGAGTCAGGCAGGTTGGATGTGTGCAGCAGGAGGGTTGGAGCGGCCCTGCAAGACCCCGTGTCCAGGCTCACCTTGGCTGTGTTGTCCTTGGATGCCGTGACAAACATGGTCATGTCCCTGGATAACTGGATGTCATTGATCTGCCGGGAGTGTTCCTTAACATTCACCAATACCTCTCCAGACTGGAGAAGGAGAAAGAGTGAGACTCTGGCCATCTCCAACCCCCACTAGCCCCACTGCTCCCCAGAAACCGAGGCAGTCAAATCAGAAATCCGAGACAACCTGGACTTTACCCTCTCCTCATCCCCCTCACTAATCAGCCATCCTGAACATCTCTTGACTCTGTCTACTATTCTACATCTCGCGCCTATTGGCTAGTTCAGCTCCATTCTCCAAACCACAGCCTGCAAAGCCTTCTCAAGAGAAAATGTGATCATCAAGTACTCTTGAAAGACTTCCTCTTGCCTGGAGGAAAATCAAAACTCCTACCTCCTAACACTTAAGGACCTCTAAAATCTAGTCCCTGTCTACCATCCCTAAGACCACAGTCCAATGTTCCTGTAGACCCCATGTACTTCCTTAACTCTATGCCTCCCTTTGCCTGTGGAATGTGCTTTCCTTCCTGCTTGAAGCTCTCCATTTATTTTTCATGGCTTAACATACATGCCACCTCCACTGTCACAGAGGGCACCTTCTGTACTTGATTGAGACCTCTATGGTAGCACAATTCACAATATGACTCATGAGCTAGTTGTGTGCAAGTCTGTCTCCCCTGAGGCAGGGACTATGTCAGATGCACTTCATTGTCCTAGGAGCCCAGCACAGGGCCTGGCACTCAGTGGTGATCCTTATTAACATTCCATGAGTACTTTGTGACAAGTTTTTCGAAAATCTGATGTCATGTGACCCTTGAAACATTTTACAGATAAATAGGCTCAAGGAAACCAGTTTGCCCAAGATCACACAGCTGGAAAGTAGTAAAATCTTATTTGAATCCAGCCCTTGTTCTTAACCACTGTACTATCCTGCCTCTTATAAGGAATCATTCAGGTGGGCTCAAGCCCCACCTGGCCCCTTACCTTGGCACTATACTGGTTGAGCTCTCCACTCTCATGGCCGGCAATGATGCATTCCCCCAGGGGTCCCCAAACGGCACTGGTGATCTTGGAGTCATTGCAAGGGATCTTCATGTAGGGCTCATTGCTGTCTATGTGGGCAGCAAATGTCAGGTCCTGGGTTCTAGAGTTGCACCCTTCGCCCCAACCCTGGCCCCAGCCCTTACCAATCTGGCTCGGATCCCGTAGGTCAAAGAAGCTCACAAAGCACTGGTAGCCCATCTGCTTGTCCGTGGAGAACATGATGATGTTGCCCCCAAAGTCAAAACCACAGGTCCGGACAGCTGAATTGGTCTTGAGTAGGGCCAGCTGCTTCCCTGGGGACAGGCAGAGTCTGGGCTACCCCCTGCCCACTGCTATCTACTCTCCACCTGTCTAACATCATGTCTCACTGTTTTTCCTGCTTCAGTAATTCCAACCCACCACTCTCCTCTTCCTCATTGCTATACCTTGGCTCAAGTCTTTTAATTTCTTCCCCATAGTCCTTCCTCAGACATCCTGCTAATATGGCACTGCTCATTATCTATGTCTCCCCCAGACTGTGCTTCTGCACAGCAAAGACCTGGTCTGATTTCTCTGCATGGCACAGAATTGGATGCTGTAAATATTTACTAAATGGAGCAGCTTAATAGGCTGCCCTGTCTTCAGTTTCAGCTGTTCCGATGCTTCCCACTGTTCCCTGACCTTGGTAAAACTAAACAGACCACCACTCTTCCCTGTTCAAGGACCTCCACAGCATGCCAAGTCCTACAGAACAAAGCCAAGCTCTTAAGTTTGGCATTCAAGGCCTGTTCTGGCCCTAGCCTGCTACCCCAGCCTCATCTTTTCCTCTGACCATCTATTTCACTCTCTTACCCCAGCCCCCACCCAAGCAGCAGGAACTCCAGCCAGATCAGATGACTTGGACATGACACTCTCCATTTCATTCCTGCATGTGTCAAAGTGACGGCATCTTTCTCATCCTTCAAGCCCCAGCTCATATGACATTTACCTTGGGAAACCTTCCCAGGCTGTTCCCATCCCCACTCTAGGCAGTCGGTTGCCCCACTCTGGCTTCCCGCAGCACTCCATGCTTCCTCTCAGGGCTAACACTGTACTGTAATGCTTCTTTTCTCATCTGCCTTTCTTACCGTCTAGCCATCTAGTCTCTTATTCCCTAGACTGGGAACCATCTCTGGATTTATCTCTACTTCCCCGGGACTTGTTTGCTCAAATAGGTACACTGTAGTCCTTCAATATTTGCTGAAAAAGTGAATGACCCATACTTACCGGTTTCACAGTCCCAGAGACGACAGCTATTGTCGGCTGAGCCAGTGAGGACATGCTTGGTGTCCCCTGAAGAGATTGTTAAGAAACGTGACTTGAGTTCACCTGGGTACTTGTCCTTCCTCTAGGGAAGCCAACAAAATCACTCCCTGTTCAGCCTTTCTTCTTCTCTCTTGCCTCAGAGCATTCTAACCTCCTTATCCAGAACTGGAACTTGTCCTGAATGTTTCCCCAACCAGTGAAGAAACTAGGGAGTAGGTATTGTTCTCCAGTCCCACAATAGCATCCCAAACTCCCAACTTCCAACTCAGCCTCTCCATTGCTGGCAGACCCTGGAGCACAGACTCAGATCAAGAACAAGGATACAGTCAGCGTCCACACACCACACAGCTCCAGTATGGCCCATGTAGGTGCCTAGCCTCTCACCGTTCACAGAGTACCACACATTGACGATCTGGAAGAGTCAAGTGACATGATGGTACACATCCCAGTAAGAGCAATGGTCTCCCATTTTGCCTCAGGAACCCTCAGCAACCTCTAGCCAGGCCAATTCTGCCCTCTCCTGTTCGTCTCGTGGGAAATGGCAGGGAACTAGTAAAAAGACTACCTCCTGGATTCTCCTCCCTTCTTGAAGGTAAACAGCAGGGGAGTCATGAGGCTGGCAAAAGCACCCTCACTTGCTACTCCCAGTCCTCCCAGGACTCCTAATCTCTTATATTAAGAGATTGACTTGAGCTCCAGTCCAGAAAAACAGTAGCTTTAATTTCCTGTCGAAGTAGGGACAGCGGGTGGTAGGGAAGTCTGGCTTCCAGTGCCTGCTCTGCCACTATCTCACTACATGATCTCAAATACAGTGCCTCTTCCCTCTGAACTGCAAATTTTCCCATTTCAAAAATGGCTGGGACAGGCTGGCACTGTGGCTCACGCCTGTAGTCCTAGCTCTCTGGGAGGCCGAGGCGGGAGGATTACTCAAGGTCAGGAGTTCGAAACCAGCCTGAGCAAGAGCAAGACCCTGTCTCTACTATAAATAGAAAGAAATTAATTGGCCAACTAATATATATATATAAAAAAAATTAACGGGGCATGGTGGCGCATGCCTATAGTCCCAGCTACTCGGGAGGCTGAGGCAAAAGGATCGCTTGAGCCCAGGAGTTTGAGGTTGCTGTGAGCCAGGCTGACGCTACGTCACTCACTCTAGCCTGGGCAACAAAGTGAGACTCTGTCTCAAAAAAAAAAAAAAAAAAATGCTGGGACAGTAATGCCTTCTTCAAAGGGTAGCTGTAAAGCCAATAAAATGATGTGTAAGGAATTTAAAATATAAGCAACTTAACATTAATTAGGCATTCACTTGCACCAGATACCATGTTAAGATCGTCACATGAATGATCTCATTTAATGCTAGAAACCTCATTTGGGAGGTACTATAAGTACCTATATTTTATAGCAAGAGAAACTTGAAGTTCAGAAAGGTAAATAACTTACTCAAACTCACACTGCTAATAGATGCAGGAGTGAGGATTCAAATTAGGTGTGTTTGACTTCAGAGCCCTTACTTTTAACCACTAAATTAACTTAATCCGTGTGGAGGTGCCTAAAAAGGCAGTACTGTGAGGGACTATTTGCGCCAAGTAGCAGGATGGTACTGCCTGAAACCCTGTGTCTTCAAGACACAGCTTGCCAGATCAGCTTCCTCTGCTAGAGGTGGTCTGTCCTCTCATCCCGGTAGAGGGATTTAGTTCTTCCTCTGAATGGTCTCCTCTCGGTCCCCTGAGCAAACTGACCCTCATCCCCATTCCCTTTCCACAGTGGTCTCTTGATTTTCTTCTCCCCAACTACTTCCTTTTTCTACCAACCATGAAGTTGTCTCCCAACTTTCCCAGCAAAATACTCTCACCGACCTACCCCTGCTGGGTCTCTGCCTACTTCTCAGAAAGGGGAGTCTTTTGCTTCCCCTCTGGCGGCAAAACTAGCTTGTGCACCCAACGTCCTGACAGAATGAACTCGACCCTCCCGGGCCCCCTCCGCCTGACGCTCACAGGGTCCTTGGCCACGGTGAAGAGGAGGTCTCCCTCACGGTTATACTTAATCTGCGTAATGGACCGCTCATGGCCCTGCAGCAGGATCGGCTTCTGTAGGGACAGGACGGGAGTGTCAGTGCCGGAATCGGGCCCCTGCCCCAGTCCAGGACCCCCACCGCAACACCCCCAACTCTGTGGAACTCACCATCCCGGCGGTGACGGCGCTAGGAGAGCGGCAACGTGAGTGGGACCGGAAGAGGCTAATGAGCCACTTCCGGATTGTGGGTCTCCGCCCCCTCGTTCCCGGAAGTAGAAGGGTGCGGCGTTGCCATGGCGGCGTCTCTTGGTGGGTAGCCAGCCCCGCCCCTCCGTGGATTTCGCGACCCCGCTGGGAATTCATTTCTTGCTCCGCCTCCACCGGCGGTCCCCGACCCCATCTACAACTCTGGGCCCCGGGCTCCGGGATTCATCTCCCGGCCTCCCGGGGCCTGTCCTACCGGCTAACCGCAGCTAGGGCGTCAGAGAGCGGAGGAGGGAGCTGGGGGCGGCTAGCTGGGGCTAGGAGGCCAGGAGAGGACCAGGTGGGGCCTGGGGGCCAGAGAAGGGCTGGGCCGGCCGGCCGTTTGAGATCAGGTGCTCAGGATAACCTGGAATTGTCCATCTCATTCAGGGCAGGTGCTGGCTCTGGTGCTGGTGGCCGCTCTGTGGGGTGGCACTCAGCCGCTGCTGAAGCGGGCCTCCGCCGGCCTGCAGCGCGTTCATGAGCCAACCTGGGCCCGGCAGCTGCTGCAGGAGATGAAGACCCTCTTCTTGAATACTGAGGTGCGTCTGTGAAGGCCTCTCTCTCTCTTAGCACCTAAGAATTTGGTTTCTGGAGTCAAACAGGTCTGGATCAGAATCTGGGCCCCACTACTTAACTAGAAATTTTTGTCCTCCTTTAGCCTCAGTTTCATCATCTGTAAAATGGAAATTGTAATGAAAACCATCTTATAGAGCAGTTGTGAGAATTAAGTGAGATGAGGCACATGAAGCACTCAGCATTGGGCCCAGTGTGATGGCTTGAGCCTGTAGTCCCAGCTACTTGGGAGGCTGAGGCTGGAGGATCGCCTGAGTCCAGGAGTTGGAGGCTTCAGTGAGCTATGGTCATTCCACTGCACTCTCACCTGGGCAACATAGCAAGATCCTGTCTCTAAAAAACAAAAAAACCAGCATTGGGTCTAGTACACACATAATAAGTACTCAATCTATGGCTGCTATTATTAATATTATTGTGATCCCTTCAATTATACATGGCACTTAGTTTTTGTTTTTGTTTTTTTTTAAGAGATAAGGTCTTGCTTTGTTCTCCAGACTAGAGCACAATCTTAGCTCACTATAGCCTCAAACTCCTGGGCTCAGATGATCCTCCTGCCTCAGTCTCCCAAGTAGCTGGGACTAAAGGCATGTGCTACCAAGCCCAGCTAATTTTTCCTTGTTTCTTGTAGAGATGGAGCCTCACTAGGTTGCCCAGGCTGGTCTTGAACTGCTGGCCTCAAGCGATCCTCCCACTTCGGCCTCCCAAGTCCTGGGATTACAGGTGTGAGCCACCACACCTGGTCAAGGCAACTGTTGTGACCCTTTCCAGAAGGAGGGCTTGAGGCTCAAATTGGACTGGGTAGGGGGAGGATAAGAAGGGATATGGAAAATTGCTGCCAAACTAGGCTAGTAGGAAAGACAAGATATGAACACAGCCACTTCTTAGGACTAAGGGCTATAAGAGAGGTTCATAGTGCTGTTCAGACTAGGAGGGCTGAAGCTAGGGGATTTGGGGAAGGCTTCTTGGAGGGGATGACATTGGCATTCAAGGCCTTGCAGGATGAGAAGGATGAGAACTAGCAGAGCCGAGGGAGAGGGGTAGTTAGGGCAAAGGCATGGAGTTCAGTCTGTTTCCTTCTTTGCCCTTGAAGGGTCGTTCTCAGTGTTAGTGTTCCCTGGACCTTTATAACCATCCCTCCCTCCAAGGAAAGGTATATGCTAGAAGCTCAAAGAAGGCAGTACTGCTTTGTCAAGCCATCACACTGACTGAAGGTTTCTCCTGTTTCTAGTACCTGATGCCCTTTCTCCTCAACCAGTGTGGCTCCCTTCTCTACTACCTCACCTTGGCATCAACAGGTGGGTCTCTGGCTTGGAACTTCTCTGCTTAGTGGTAGAGGCCATCTGAGAGGGTCATTGTGGGGAGGGACTCTGAAACACCTTGTTCTCATCAGTGAGGGGGAGCTGACTATCCCTGGTTCTTTCTTGGTCCCCTCTCCTCTGAGCAGTAGGGACACAATAGGCTGGTATGTTGCCACACACTGGGGTTGATTTAAAACTGGCAGTCTTGTGCAGCAGAGAAAGAAGGTAGGTTCATTTTGCTACACCAAGTGCTGGCTTTGACACTCTTGCTTCCACTGTGTGCTACCCGCCTGTGAGCAAGGCCCTCATTTGAGTCTTGGTTTTACACCATTGGCTTCATAGCATTGTGAGGATTAAATTCAATGTATGAGAATCATCTAGCAGAGCGCTTGGCTCATAGTCAGAGCTTGATAAATACAGATTTCCTTTCTCTCAACATTTGTTGACTACCCTCTACTGCATCAGATGTTGTGCTAGTCTTACATGTTTTATTTAATTTTCATAATGATCCTGTGAAGCAGACATGATTATCTTCATTTAGGAGATGAAGTTATGAAACTTTGGGCAACTTATTTTACCTCTTTTAAGTTCTACAGCATGCCAGTGCAGAAGGATATAAAGCCATATTAAAGGTTATCCTCTTGAACTTTGCTATGAGAAGTCCTCCAACTGTGGTTTTGCCTCTGCTGGGGTCTCACCCAGACCCCCAGGGGACTTGGGGCCCCAAAAGCTCTGGGGAACCCATCAGAGGCTATGGGAGGGCAAGGACACAGGACAGCCTCCAGATGTGCCACCTCAGTTCAACTAGAGTCACTTTGCTTTCATCTGGTTTACATTTTGGGCTTCTCATGAAACTTCATTTAATGAATTTGAAACCCTCTGGCTTAATGAATTTACTGTTGTGGAAGAATGCTGAACTCTCAGCCAACTGACTGCAGCTTGCCATTTACAAAGCTTTGAGCAAATTGCAATTCTAGGATCCTATTATTTCAGCACCCTCTCTGCCTGTGTGCTTTAATATTCATCCTTTTAGGCTGGGTGGAGTGGCTCATGCCTGTAATCCCAGCACTTTGCAAGGCCAAGGCAGGAGGATCACTTTAGGGTAGGAGTTTGAGGCCAGCTTGGGCAAAATAGCAAGACCCCATCCATAAAAAAAAAAAAATACACAAAACCATCCCTTTTATTTATTTTTTGTTTTTTGGGGTTTTTTTTGATAATTTTTATTTATTTATTTTTTGAGTCTTCTGTTATTGGAAAACCATCCCTTTTAATAATTATAACAATAATCGCTATTCATTAAGCATCTCCTTTAGCCAGGGTCTATACATGCATTATCATAGTTCATCTTACAACAGTGCTACAAAGGAGATGGTATGTCGAAATCACTGTTTTACATGTGGGGAAACAGGCTCAGAGTGTTTGAATGAGCTAACTAAGATTACCAAGGGAAACCTCGGTCAGCCTCACTCCCATTGCACCACGCTGCTTCCTTCCCGCTTCTGCTGTTGAAACCTTAGCGGCCATGTAGGTATGTAAACTTAAGAAAGCAGCTCTGGGTAGGTCGGAGTGTTGTATCCATTTCTTGGATGAGTACTGCCAACCATTCTAGGGCCTCAGGAGGAATGAGGAGCAGGACAGTACCCGCTCTTCTACCTCAAGCAGGTGAGGCCTGGGAGTACTGAGAAAGAATGTGGGAGGAGCCAACCTGAGCAGCCGGGTCTGCCTGGCAGTTAGGAGTCTCGTTATAAACTCAGCTTCTGATTTATCCATTAGTGTGTATGGTTCTTTTCTCTTTTTCTTCTTTTTTTAGTGTGATAAGAACACTTTTTTTTTTTTTTTGAGACAGAGTCTCACTTTGTTGCCCAGGCTAGAGTGAGTGCCATGGCATCAGCCTAGCTCACAGCAACCTCAAATTCCTGGGCTCAAGTAATCTTTCTGCCTCAGCCTCCCGAGTAGCTGGGACCACAGGCATGCGCCACCATGCCCAGCTAATTTTTTCTATATATATTAGTTGGCCAATTAATTTCTTTCTATTTATAGTAGAGACAGGGTCTTGCTCTTGCTCAGGCTGGTTTTGAACTCCTGACCTCGAGCAATCCGCCCACCTTGGCCTCCCAGAGTGCTAGGATTACAGGTGTGAGCCACTGCGCCCGGCCAAGAGTACTTAACATAAGATCTCCTTGTAACACATATTAAGTGTACAATATAGTGTTGCTAATTTCATTAGTCTTTTTCAAGTTTGCTTATTGGATGTCAGTCCCTTGGAGGAACAAATCCTGGGCTATGGTGACTTTGACTAGAGGCCTAGCCCAATGTCCTGAACAGGTATCTGTCCTCCTCCTTCTGACATTGTTTTCCTCTCTTTTCTTTAACTCTATAAGGCCTGAGCATGAGCTGAACCAAAAACTAAATGTGCTTCACCTGATGTTTGTCCACGTCTATTTAGTTCAATAAGGGCACAGGCTTTGGAGTCAGGAAGACCTTGGTTTGTTTTTTGGGTTTTAAGACAGGGTCTCGGCCAGGCGCGGTGGCTCACGCCTGTAATCCTAGCTCTCTGGGAGGCCGAGGTGGGCGGATCGTTTGAGCTCAGGAGTTCGAGACCAGCCTGAGCAAGAGCGAGACCCCATCTCTACTATAAATAGAAAGAAATTAATTGGCCAACTAATATATATATAAAAAATTAGCCAGGCATGGTGGCACATGCCTGTAGTCCCAGCTACTTGGGAGGCTGAGGCAGCAGGATTGCTTGAGCCCAGGAGTTTGAGGTTGCTGTGAGCTAGGCTGACGCCACGGCACTCACTCTAGCCTGGGCAATAAAGTGAGACTCTGTCTCAAAAAAAAAAAAAAAGACAGGGTCTCACTATTTTGCTCAGGCTGGTCTCAAACAACTGGCCTCAAACTGTTCTCCTACCCCAGCCACCCAAGTAGCTAGGACTGCAGGTACACTCCACCATGCCAGGCTCTAGACCTTGGTTTAAATCCTCGATTTGCTTCAATTTATGTGACTTCTTTGAGCCTTTGTTTTCTTTATTTATGCAAAATGGTGGTAATTCTCTCCGTACAGTGTTGTTGTGAAAATTAAATAAGAAATGTGCACAAAGCACCTAGCACTTTGTTGAAACGAAAGTATTTTGTGCCTAGGAAGGCTTTTTATCTCAGGGATAAATAGTATCTCAGGAATTCTCATTCTAACCCACCCAGATCTGACCTTAGCTGTACCCATCTGTAACTCTCTGGCCATTGTCTTCACGCTGATTGTTGGGAAGGTCCTTGGAGAAGATATTGGCGGAAAACGTAAGTCAGGCTACTGTGAGTGTGGGCCCCAGCTACTTGGGCCTTGACATACCCGGGTTAGTTCTTTCCTGAGCCCATCCCCGAGGGACGGGTGAGGAAAGGGCCTTCTCCCATCCTGCCTCTTTCCTCTGCAGCTCTCCTGATTCCTTGTGGCCATCGGTTTCCTTCCCTGGGCAGTCTGGGGATGGAGGCTGGGCGGGAATTGAGGCGAGACCCCATCTGAGCCCTTCCCCCAGCTCTGTACCAGCTCTGGCATGGCTGGGCTCAGGGCTTCTTGATTTCTGCCCATTACCCAGGAGCAGTCGCTGGCATGGTGCTCACCGTGATAGGAATTACACTCTGCATCACAAGCTCAGTGAGCAAGACCCAGGGGCAACCGTCTACTCTTTGAGTAGGCCGACCCCTGCCTCCAGCTCTGCCATCTCCAGGAAGCCCCTGGGCTGTGAGGTGTAGGCAGTGAGCAGATGGACCTAGCACTTCCCTCTCTGAGCCTCAGCATCCTCATCTCTCATGAGGATAATAGCTACCTCGTGGATCGCAATAAGAAACTAGAGTGAAAAGTTTTTGTAACCTTCAAGTGGTGTTTAGCTGCTGAACAGCTGACTTTGGCACAGGAGACTTTATGCTCACCCTCAGCAACCTTCACACCCAGCAGCTTTCTTCCTGTTGTCACCTCGAGCACCAGCCAACCACCATGACTGTGGCCTGATGTGGACTATCAGGGCTGTAGGTTCAATGGGCCGTATGGAAGGGCCAGCTGCAGTCTTTGAGCCGGAAATGCAAATAGTAGGCCTTTGGGCTGGATCACAGGGCCAGGGCTGGCTGAAGGGTGGGATTGAGGGGAAGAAGGTGCATCACAGTGGCAAACGTAGGAGAGGAGCTTTCCGTCCACCTTGCCTGTCTCATCTGTGAGGTGGGCAGAAATCCTCCCTGCCAGCCCCTCTTAAACAGGGAGACAACTCAGCCCCAGCACTGCCTCACTCCAGCACCGAGTGCAACACTCAGCAAGTGGCAGCCTTCAATAAATCTGTAGTAAACAGACAGCTTAGTAAGTATTCTTTTATTGTGTCAAACCTCCTCCCCTGCCCCTGCTCTGCTCAGGAAGGAAGGGGAGACTGTGCTGTGGGTTTAGGAGAGGAAGAATGTACCCTGTGAGCCCAGAGGAGGTGCTGGCTCCTCAGGGACAGGATGCTGGAAGCTGAGGACAAAAGGTAGCTAGAGTGGTTGTCCCCAGCTCCTGTATGGAGCTGCTGGCTCTCAAGATGGCAGAGCAGAGGCTGAGGCTGAGATTGCAGTCCCAGCCCCAGGCTGGTTTTCCAGGGACAGGGCCTCTTCCACTGTCTCTGCCACCGTCTAGAGGAAGTGGGAAGTCATACAGAATGGAGCCATGAGTATGTCCAGCTTCTAGCCCTCAGCCAGGAGGCCCCTAACCCCAGGAAAGGAAGAGATTTGAGAAACTGGGAATTGCTTCCTCAATTACCAAGGTAGGAAGTCGGGGTCTGAGACATTAGGAGATCTGTGTATGGTTGCAAGGGGGAAGAACTGTTCCTAGGGCCCAGGGGGGTCAGTTTCTGGCTGGGAAATCCTCCCAACCCAAATACTACTTCCTGATCCAATGGCTTACCCGATCCAAGGGCTCCTCTGTCTGGGTGTCTTCATTATCTGCTACTTCCTGGGCCCCTGCTGTCTCCCACCTTGGGTGGGGAGCCCCGTACACTCCCTTAACTCCTAATGGGGAGGCAGCATTGGCTGATGCCCAGCCTGAGGGGCCCTCAGCCTTCTTTCCCTTGACCTTCCCTACCAGCCTCTTCCCCTCCCCAGCCTTGTTCCAAACTCCCCACTACCTCCAGGATAGTTGAGATGCAAGGCCTTTGGCCCCTTGCCCAGCCTTCCAAGTCCCACCCCTGAAGTCTCAGCACTTTGATATAAGCATGCCCTTTCTGTGTGCTTTTCATAAGGACAGTCCCCATGAAGAAGCAAGGGACTGTATATGCAGATGGGGGAGGAGGAGACATTTGTGCTGAGGTCATGGCCAGCTCTTTGCCTGGGCATTCAGCCCCCACAGACATCCCCAACAACAGCAGGGGCCATCCCTTGTCACTGTCAAGGGTGGCTGAGAAGGGCCTGGGGCCCAGGGGCCCCTCACCTGATGGGAACGAGAGCGTGGGGAGTGTGCTTCTTGGCTGAATGTCCTGCTGGGGTCTGGCATAGAAAGCAGATGGCTCACTGTGGCCTGGTTCCTCTGGAGAGGGCTGGGTTGCCTGGGCCCTGTGGCCATGGGCCTATAGAAGGGATACTGGTTGGACCCTGGTTGCTGGCTGTTCTTACCTTTCCACAGTTCAGGCCCCTGATGCCTGTGGGAGCTGGAGAGGAGATGCCGTCCATCTTCCCAGCCTGCATCCTCTCTCCCTGCTACCTCTTCCCACCAGGCTGCCTCATCTAGGGACAGAGCAGCTGGAACCTGGCATCGTAGCTGCCCAGTGAAACCAGACTGTGTGCCCTCTGCCCCCATGGACACTGGCTCATCTCTCGGAGAGGCTTAGGCCTGAAATAAGTTCCCTGGACCCTGCTCTGCCACATATGCTAGTTCTCTCTCCCAGCATCCAACCCAGCAAGACGGCATTAAGTCCTAAAAATCAGTCCTGAAGATCAGCGTTCTGGTCTGGCCCCTGCCACTCAATAGCTGTATCACCCTGAACAAATCACTTTACTCCTTTGAGCTTCAGTTTCCACCTCTGGACAATGGGGATAATCTCTCACAGATTATTAAGGCTGGGCGTGGTGGCTCACGCCTGTAATGCTAGCACTCTGGGAGGCCCAGGTGGGTGGATTGCTCAAGGTCAGGAGTTCGAAACCAGCCTAAGCAAGAGCGAGACCTGTCTCTACTAAAAATAGAAAGAAATTAATTGGCCAACTAAAAATATATAGAAAAATTAGCCGGGCATGGTGGCACATGCCTGTAGTCCCAGCTACTTGGGAGGCTGAGGCAGGAGGATCACTTGAGCCCAGGAGTTTGAGGTTGCTGTGAGCTAGGCTGACGCCATGGCACTCTAGCCTGGGCAACAGAGTGAGACTCTGTCTCAAAAAAAAAAAGAGGATGCAGTGAAATAAAGTCATAGCCTGAGCTGGAAAAGTTATCAGTCACTACCCTTCCTTCCACCCAACGGTCCCCTGCATCACCTACCCCCTGCCTGTGGGGCCTGGACTTCGGGCCTGGTGGATGCCTACAATGACAGAAGGAGAGGCTTGCAGTGGGCACAGGAGGACATGGAGTGAAAGCACACAGCCCCAGAGGGTGGCTTCCACTGCTCCCACCTGTTACCTCTCCCCCTCCCACATACGTACCAGCAGCCCCGGGGCAGGGAGGGGCCGGGCACTAGCAGCTCCAGATAGGGGAGGGCCTTGAACTCATCCTCTCCGACAGCCACATAGTAATGGCCACTCACCAGAGCCTCCCCTGCTGACACCGTGAGCCCTTCCAGGGTGCAGAGTCTGGGGGAGAGAGGTGAGCAGGATCAGGGCCTGTGGACAAGATGCCTCTTCATGCTCAGCAGTCTGTGAAGCGGTGGGTATGGTTATTCCAAAGTACCCTCTGCCCTCTGGCCCTCCGGGCACCAGTCACCCAGGCTCTGCCCTGCCTCCTAGGGCTGAGCTGGGGGACCTCTCCCTGTGGCATAGGAGGAAGTCCCACTTGTGGGAACATGCCTTCCTTTTGCCTTTTCATTCTCAGGAATGGCCAAACCAGTAGGGAGACCCTCTGGGGACTTTTGGGCCTCCCCAGTCCATACTCACTTGCACACAGCCCCACTCGGCAACTTGGCCTTCTCAGTCAGGAGTTTCAATACGGTTTCCCAGTCCTGGCTGGCAGCCCTGGACAGCTTCAGACTAAATGGGGGACTTACCAGGTCCCCATTCCTAAATACACTGAGATAAAAGGGCAGCCTGGTAAGGGGGAAGGTCCCCAGGACTTCCTCGATGTGAGAGGAAGAAGGGTGGCACAGGGCCAGCAGTTGGTCTGAGAACCACTGCACTGGTCTGTTTTCACCCATCAAGCATGTCGGAGTTTTTATATCCACACCAGTAACCAGGGCTTCTGGAACAAACCCACCGCCATTTTCTTGGTCTTACTAAAACATAAATCTATACCCCTGCTCCCGACATTGGCACTCACTGGATACAGCAGGGGGCACCTGCAGGCAGCCCCTGTTCAAGGGCCCCATCACACAGGCAGCGAGTCACGGGAAGACCCTGAAACCCAAGCCAGGCACCCCAATCAGGAGAGTTGAAGCCTTTGGTTAGGGGTGGGTCAGTCCAGGGTGTGTGGGGTGAGGGGGCAAGAACCAGACTGGGGCAGGAGAGGGGGCAAGGAGGGATGAGACTGGTCACACTTTTCACCAAAGGGTGCTTCTACATTCCCTGAGTCACATCCCCTGCTCCCATCTGTGTTTCACAACTTGCTCTTTTGCTTAGGGACCACGGTATGAACATATAGTGAAAGGCTGGTACAGGAGCAAGGAGTGTCTTGAAATCCTGCACCCAGGAAGGATAGGGGATGGCTCCAGAGTGGGTGTGGAGAGTACCCCCCACAGAACTGGCAGATCCTGCTGTTTCCAGGACCCCTCAACTTCCCAGACCAAATTGGGGGCAATCCCAGGGCACTGAAAAGACAGAGGGGCTGGGGGAAAGACTCCCCCAGGACTCACTTGCAGTCTGCTGCTCTTCCCACCTGGGTCCTTCCCTCCAGGGGGCAAATAGCTGTAAGGACAGATAGGTCACAGGTCATCTTGGGGAGTCAGACCTCAGCAGCCAGTAGTTGCCAGAGTGTGGGGCTGGGGCGCAGCTCACCAGGTATCCCTCCCCACCGGAATAGTCTGTCATCTCAGTCCAGAAACAGATACTGGCACTTCAACCTGCCCTAGGATCCCTCAAGTGCTGGGTCAGTCTGGAAATCCAGGCTGGGGTCTCAACACAAACCATGAGATTAAAGGTCAAGAGAAACTAGTGGTTTTCTCTCCCCTTTGTATGAGACTCTGAGAAGTTAAGTGACTTGCCCAAGGTCGCACAGGAAGTGACCCTGCCTAGATTCTAAGGCTATCTGGCCCCAGCCCCTTGCTTGTTGTGTTATAGTGAGCAGCCTCAGCTGAGACTAAGAGTAAGCCTTGGAAGCCAGATCTGAGTTGGAGGCTCAGACGCTCCTACCTTGGAGACACTGTAATGGGGCATGGGCCTAGCCTAACGGGAGAGTTTGGGATGCCCGAGCACAGAAGGGAGGAAGTGATGGGTGGATTTGGATTGTTTGGTGAGGCTGGCAGGTGGAGGGATCCAATTGAGAAGAGCTTTTGGAAAAAGGGGCTCAACCTGGAGGAGGGTGGTCTCCCTCCCAGACTGGGCTTGGCTGTGCCAGCCATAAACATCAGCACCAGAGAGAATTCGATTTGAATTGCAATTCAACAACTATTTGTTGTGTACTCTGAGGTAGGTTTTCAGTCTGTTTTTACCTTCTAACCAGTGGAGGGAAAAACCACCCCCTTCATAGGGTTAACCGAGAAAATGTATGAAGTGCCTGGTCTGCACACAGTGAATACTGAATGCACGCCATTGCTGTTGCTGTCATTGCCCTCCCCGGGCCCTTTGGTCAGTCCCAGCCCACTCACTGCAGCTTGTGGAATCGTTCAAACCCAGCAGCCACATACTGCCCTCCGTTCTGCAAGTCTGCCAGGTCGGTGACAGGGTGGCCGTGACAAGGCGTGTAGAGAGCACGCACAGCCAGTGGGGCCTGCACAGCTGAAGTCACCTCGCAGAGGAAGGCTTCCATGGTGGGGAAGCGGCGTTGAGTCACCACCAGCCGGGAGCCTGAGAAGAAGGGGTCCCCATTCCGGTACACCACTACCCTCTTGGCCCTTGGAACCGCCATGGTGTCTCCTCAGTCAGAGACGCAAAGCTGTTGCCAGGCAACCAAGGCAGGGCTGGGAGCGGTGCCAATCAGAAGTGGAGTCCTGTGCCCTCTCACCCAGGACAGCAGGGGGAGTCTCTGGCAAGAGCATTTATATTTTAGCTGTAATCAAGGTTTCATCCAATCTGTCCTGGATGGAGCCTCTCAAGGGTAGGATAAGTATGATCATTACATGAAAAAAGAGCAGGCCGGGGACGGTGGCTCACTCCTGTAATCCTAGCACTCTGGGAGACCGAGGTGGGAGGATCACTTGAGACAAGGAGTTCAAGATCAGCCTGAGCAAAAGCAAGACCTTGTCTCTCCTGAAATAAAAAATAGAAAAAAGGCCGGGCGCGGTGGCTCAAGCCTGTAATCCTAGCTCTCTGGGAGGCCGAGGTGGGCGGATCGTTGGAGCTCAGGAGTTCGAGACCAGCCTGAGCAAGAGCGAGACCCCATCTCTACTATAAATAGAAAGAAATTAATTGGCCAACTAATATATATAGAAAAAAAATTCGCCGGGCATGGTAGCACATGCCTGTAGTCCCAGCTACTTGGGAGGCTGAGGCAGCAGGATTGCTTGAGCCCAGGAGTTTGAGGTTGCTGTGAGCTAGGCTGACGCCATGGCACTCACTCTAGCCTGGGCAATAAAGTGNAAAAAAAAAAAAAAAAAAAAATAGAAAAAATTAGCTGGGTGTGGTGGTGTGCACCTGTAGTCCCAGCTACTCAGGATACTGAGGCAGGAGGATCACTTGAACCCAGGAGTTTGAGATTGCAGTGAGCTGTGATGAGCCAATGCACTCTAGCTGGGGTGACAGAGGGAGACTCTGTCTCAAAAAAAAAAAGACCCTAGGGCTGAGAAAAGGAGTGGCAGAGATCACACTTAAACCCAGATGTTCCAACATTGTCCAGAGCCTCCTTGCCACTCTGAAGCCCAAGGGCTGAGCTCAAAGGGAATCAGGCTGGGCACAGTGGCTCATGCCTATAATCCTAACACTCTGGGAGGCTGAGGCAGGCGGATCGCTCAAGGTCAGGAGTTCGAAACCAGTCTGAGCAAGAGCCAGACCCTGTCTCTACTAAAAATAGGAAAAAATTAATTGGCCAACTAAAAATATATAGAAAAAATTAGCCAGGCATGGTGGTGCATGCCTGTAGTCCCAGCTATCGGGAGGCTAAGGCAGGAGAATCGCTTGAGCCCAGGAGTTTGAGGCTTCTGTGAGCTAGGCCGACGCCATGGCACTCCAGCCTGGGCAACAGAGTGAGACTCAGTCTCAAAAAAAAAAAAAAAAAAGGAATCAACTTTGGGGACTATTCCCCAAGGAGCATGGCTAGATCTAGATCTGTTCCCAGCTGGCTCTGGGTTGATGCCCCATGCCAAGAGGAAGTGAACAGGAAGGCCCAGAGTTTGTCCTAGCCAGAGGCAAAAGAAGAAAGCAGCCAGGCTCAGAATCCAAGAAAAATACCCTTTATTCTTCTCCATCAAGCCTCCCAGTCCACTTTCCCCAGGTAACTCCTTTTTTTTTCTTTCCAGAAAATGTTTCCTGATAAAACCTTATCAGGCAAAACCTGGTAACTCCTTATCTAGAAATCTGGATTGAGCCACAGGCAGAGGATGAAAGGGTGTCCTTCATCCTTCTCCCTGCACTATGCCAGCTCTCTGCTCCAGCTTCTCTTGCCCCACTAGCCACCGATGGCCAGGGCAGGAGCAGGGGGTAGAGTTGGTACCAGGGAGAGAGGATGAGGTCTTCTCTTCATGGCCCTTTCACAGCATACACCTTTGGAACCTGGTCCTCTCCTGGTTCCCCAGCGTCTAGCTGGGTGGTCCTGTTTGCCATGGCATGCCACTCTACCGGTCTTCTCCTGTGTGGTCTGACCCTGTGGAAGACTGGTTCTCAGGTGGCCTTGATCTCCATGGTGGTCCTCTGGTTTTCCATCCTTTGTGACTAGGCTCATTAGAGGTTCCATCTCTGGAGCTTCTGTCATGGGGGTTCTGGCTTTTGCGTGATTTAGTCCTCCAGAGATCCAGGCCTCTATGCTCTGGTTCTGCCAAGGTCCCATCCCAACTGATGTGGTCTGAGAGGCCCAACTCTTGTGGCCTTGCTCATTGGTAGTAAGGCTCTTTGTGGTCTAGGCCTCTGGGAGACTTCTCCTCAATATCCAGGTCATCACAGAGTGTAGGCAGTTGTGTCCTGGCCTACCTGGAACAGTGGTCCCTAGACTTGAGGCTTCCAGGGGTCTGGTCCTCCAGGAGTTTTGTCTGCTGCAGGCAGGTCCATCCAGAGGTCTGTCCTCCATCGTCTGGCCCTTTGGTGAGCCTGTCCCCTACAGCCTGGCTGTTTGATGGTGTAGGCAACAGTGGTCCAGCCCTCTTGGTGCGTGGTTCCCTACACTTAGCGCCAGCAGAGTTTTGTGTAGTAGCCAGACCTTCTGAAGAATTGTGGGGTGATCTGACCCTCTGGCAGGAGTCATCTGCATGGTCTAGCTCTCTAGTGGTCCTGTCTCTGTAGGACTCATCCTTTAGTGGTGGGCTTGGTTGTGGCCAGTCCCTGTCACAGGCTTGTCCTCTGTGGTCCGGGCACAAGCTGGGTTCGTCTCCGGTCTGGCCTGCCTCTGGGGATGTCAGTGTTTGTTTTAGGATTAGGTACTGTTGGGGGAGAGAACAGACAGACACTGTACCAGGCAGGCCTGCTTGGGCATGGCAGGCGGTCTCTCCCTAACCCCCACCCTTGGCCCTAAATGTTCAGAAAGAGTTCCAAGTTAGTGCATACCTCCTTACGGCTATTGATGGCCTGTTGCAGCCACAGCAGTTCCATGGCCAAGTGGCTGCAGTGGTATTGGAGCTCCTGAAGCTCAGGCTGGCGTTGGACCAGTCCTGGACCTGTGGCTTCTGTGAAGGAGGGAAGAAGGGAAGGCCTTAAGGGGTAGACCCTGGGAAGTGGTCTAAGTTCAGACCCTGGCAGCCCCCCACTGCCCAACAATGTGGTGCCCCCAACAGGCAGAGGGAAGATGGAGAGGAATGAAGCTTATCTAGTGCAAACCTTTCACTTTTCAGATGGGGAGGCTGAGGCCCAGAGAGGGTCAGGGGCTTGCCCGAATCTTCACAAAGAGGTACCTGGGTTCTCCATCCTTGCTGTGTCTTGGGGTTCCTCCTGGCTGGCTTTCCTGCTCTGTTCAGCCTGAAGACAGCGGCTGTCATCTCTGCAGAGAAGACTTCCTGGGTTTGCTGAGCTCTCTCCTGACTTCTTCAGCACCACCTCCTCCCGGATGGCCTGTCTCCCAGCTTCTTTACACGGGATGTGGCTCCCCGGTTCTTGCTTTGGATTTGCTACCCTCTCTCCTGCTTTCCAGGTCTGATAGGATTTTGCCTTCTGAGAAATCAGAGGTGTGAAAGCCTTAGGACTAAACCCCTCTAAGAGTCTGGGCACCATGATCTAGCAGACAGGTTGGTGAGGATTAAGGATTGAGATGTGAGGAGGTGAGTCTGCTGCCTCTTCAGGAAGAAAAAGCCTGTTAGCAGGAAGGGTGGGTTCCACCCTGCCCCAGTCCCTCCCTTGCCTTCCCTTCTCCCCCTGGGTCTGTACTACCTCTGGGAGAAATCGCGGCCTGGGAATCCATCCCTCAGTCCACTGAATCGTGCCCAGGTCGCCTTCAATCTCTCGTACAATCGCCTCATACTCAGCACGCAAGCTCTGGAACTGGCGTCGGACCAAGAAGCCCCGGACACAGGCCTGGTGTGGAGAACGCGGGGAAAGCAGTTCCTTACCACTGTAAGGGAGGGGGGATTCTCCTGGGGAGGTCATCCCGGTAACTGCAAGAGGGGACAGGGCCACTGGGAAAAGACTGGTGATGCTGCGCGCTGGGGCTCCGGGGGTTCAAGGCAGGATGTTGCTCTGGATCCCCCTCCTCGCTTTACGGCCCTTCCAGCTATTTCCCTGACCCCGCGAGAGCGTGTGGTGGGAGTGGGAGGCGCGTGGGCGGGAGCCCGTGGTCCCAGCATTCTGCAGCGCGGCGAGGGAGGACCGCTATCTCCGAGCTTGGCACGCGGGGGAGGGACGGAATATGATCGCTTCATCTTGCTGAAAGTCCCAGTAGAGACCCCACGAATCCCGTGCGACTCCCGCCCGCCCCCACCTGCAGCGCCGACACCTTCGCAATCCACAGCTCCGGCTCCATCCGGTCCCCAACGGCCTCGCAGGCCTGCGGCGCGCCTGCGCACTGCGTCATCGGCCGGCGCCGCTCGTGAGCATGCGCAGGTGCAGGGCCGCGCCCCGTCGTCTCCACCGCAGCCTTCCTCTCGCCAGGGTTACGAGCGTCCGCGCGACAGGCCCACCCGCGTCACCCCAGCCCCACTCCCACTCCCACAGCCGCAGGGGGCGGACCAGTCCGCCACCACCCAGAGCGCAAGTGCGCGGCGCAGGGCCGTCTCCGCGCAGGCCCGAGGAAGCGCGCAGGGAGGGAGGACACGCAGCCGCTTTCTTGCTTTCTGGTTTAATTCCATCCAGTGCCCCCCTCCACCATAGCACCTGGGGGGCCGCGGAATACCCTCCCGAGTCTGTAAAAAGTCACAGTTTGAAAGGAATGAGAGGGGCAGCCTGGGCCTGGGTCCGACAGCTATGCGGCCGACTGCTCCTCGGGCTCAGCGTTCTCGGCCAGGTGCAGCTTCTGTCTGAGCCAGTTAAGGATTGTGACGCTTTGGGCCCAGTCCTTCCTCCCGCCCCTGTCCTCCCATCCCGCACAGGCTTAGAGTCCCCAGCTGTGCACAGGGACGGGACAAAGGTCTCTTGGGTCGCCCGTGGTCTGAGGTTGCAGTCCCCACCTGCCCTCCTTGCTAGGTCACTCACCCCCTCTCTCTTCATCAGCTCACGCAGGTCCAAGGAGCTGGTGAGCACCTGAGCCAGACTGTGGGGTGTGTTTTGGGGTGGGGGGCGTTCGCCCGCGCTTGTTTCTGCCTGAGAACCAGATGGGATGGTAGTATGAATCAGTAAAATTAATTGTTCAGTGCTGAAAAGGTAGGGAGACAAGCTTTGCCATGGATTGGTGTTAGCTAAAGTACTTGCAAAGATTTTGATTAGTAGGTAAAACATATTCTCTGCAACCTACTTTTTTCATAATAGTTGAGAAATTCTTTCTACATTTCTCTACCTGGGTGGGGGCAGTTTGTGGCTAATTCCAACGCAGCAGGACTGCAAAATTTAGGGATGTTGGTTATGTGTGAATTCTCCTGGAGGGTGGTGAGGAGGAGGAAACTGACCTCTTCTCTGGGAGACACAGGCACATACATTGTCAGGTCCCTTGGGAAGGATACATAGAATTACTAAGATCTTCTAGCTGTCAACAAAGAGACAAAGGGAGGTTTCTGTCAAGATGAGCACCAGACCAAACCCCTGAGGGCCATCTTCTAGGGGAAGTTGAGGGACCCAGAGCTCTTGGATCCAGGCATCCCCAACTTTTCACCCAGGGCCCAGGAATAGTCTTGGGAGCGTGTACCTCCCCCACCCCTGCCCTGGTACCCCCAAGAACCAAAGCACCCAGCCACGACCCACATTGCTAAGCAGCTGGTCCAGATTGCGGTCAGCCATCGTCTTCTTCTGCTCCTCAGGCAGCCCCTCGGTGACTCCGTCCTCTTCCTCTTCATCCTCCTCCTCCTCCCCACACACATCCAGGCTGAAGTGCAGCCGGGCCAGCTTCTCCTGCATCTCGCGAACGTGTTCCAACTGCTCGAAGGAGCATTCCTTCCCTGGACAGCCCCTGTATGAGCCCTGGGAGCGAGCCTGGGACCCTGGGCCCAGCCATGCCCCAGAGACCAGGCCCTCCAGCCCCACCCACAGGCCCTCTTGGCACAGGCCCCAGGACTCACCAAAGGCCTGCAGCCGGCCTGAGTGAAAATCATTGAGCAGGTTCAGTAGTCCCCCCTCCATCTCATAGACATCGGTCACCTCGGTCAGGAAGGAGTGTTGCAGAGGTGTGCCTGCAGAGCCACCCGCACCTCCAGCCAGCACTGGGCGGCACTTCTCTTTGCCTACTCTGGGTGAGGTGGACATGACCATGGTCACAGGGCGGGAGGCAGACAGGCACCATCAGATCTTTTGTACCATCTGCCTCTGCATTAATTCATCTGCCCATCCACTCACTAACATATGGATGTTTGTACTTCTAGTCCTGTCCTGGGCACCAGATTGGTAGAGGGAAGGGAGGGAGAGAGGAAGGGTGAAGGTAAGAGGTCAATAAGTCTTTTTCCACTTACAGCACAGCCAGAACCATGCCTAGAAGGGGAGTCCTGGGTTCCTGTCTGAGTGCCTCACTCATTCCCTCCTGTGACCCTGAGTGAGTCACTTGTCCTCCCTGGTCTTTAGTGAATTCAGGGACAGTTACTCCTTCATTGCCACCAGAGCTGTCTTACCTCTCCCCAAAATATCTTTCTGCCCCTCTTCTATTTAAAGACTGTTTCAAATGTTCCACTGCCCCCAGGATAACACTGATGCCCCTGCCAGCCTGGGCCTCCTGCCTCTCCAGTTGCATCTCTTTCTACTCTCCCCCCATCCCTGAGCTTCAGCCACACCCCACGGTGGCTGTCCCCAAGCTTGCCTTTCAGGCAGGTGGTGTGCAAAGCCACAGGGAAACACAGCGGTTTTATTTGGAAGGATTGAAAAAGAACACATTGTATTTTAGTGGGAACAAACATGGACACATTACAGAGTAGAATGCAAATTCCCAATCATTAAAACAAATGCAACAGAGAATGTGCACCCAAGTATTCTCTCACCATTTCCTGTCCCCTGACACTCCAGACCCCACAACCACCTGTAGCTCCCAAAACCTTTCAGGTAACATCTTTCTTCCACATTTATGCCAGGTAAGCCTCTCAGCCTAGAACATTCCCTCTCCGGTGTGTCTGACAGCCTTCTCTGACCCTCACTTTCTGGCAGGGTGGCTTGCTCCCTCCTCTGAGGTGCAGCCTCACACCACGTGATCTCACCGACCCACCTAACTTTTTTGTCACACACTTGAGGGTAGGGCTGGGTGTGAGTCATCTCTGAGTTCTCAGGGGTCACCTGGGGCCAGCCCAGAGAAGGCGTCAATGATTGCACCCTAACAAAAGGCAAGGTCCCTCCTTGCCTCCCTCCCCATGGTTCTCAGCCCAGAATTGGGATCCCTCCCTCCTTGCCCTGCTTTCCTTCTGTACCCACCTCTTGAACTTAGCCCTCTGCTTGGGAGATGGCAGATGAGGGAGTCCCAGGGCCAAGGAGCCACTATGGCTGGTGGGCACAGGGACCCTGCGTAGTGTGCCTGGGGCCTGGGCTGGCTGGGCTAGACAGGGCTTGGGACTCCGTTTCTTCTTCTTGTCATCCATGGGTGCTGGCTGGGCCTCCGGCCTGGGGGGGGAAGCAACCCCACTAACATACTGAGAGACAAAGTTACCCCTTCCCCAGCAGCCCCTGAGAGCTGCAAAGAAAGGATCCTGGGACCTTCTAACTTGTCCCCTTACACTGTCAGGGCCTCTGTCCCCTCACCTGTACAGTAGAGGCAGGGCCAGATGCCAGTGCCTACTGCTGGGATCATGGATATACAGTCGAAGGACCTTCCAAGGCCCACCCTAAGTCCCCTTCTGCCTGAAAACATAGGCCCTGCCTGAAAGGGCTGGACTGGACCTGATTATCCTGGTACTGCTGGGGCTTCCTGCCCCTGTGGCTGGGGAGTGGGGGGCAGGGCTGGCAGAGAAAACATGGGGGGGACAGGGTGGATGTGAGCTGGCAGGAGTCCTGCTGAGGATTAGGGGTGTCTTAACTAAGCCCCATTGTATTTATCAACTGCCTAGGCAGATGCTGACGAACACTGTCAGCATAGGAGGCGACTGAGGTGCAGGTGGGGGCGTCCGGGAAGGCCCCCGTGTCAAGCAGTAGTCACCAGGGTGGGCGACAGCAGGAGACGCCTTGGCACACAGGCAGTTTCCCCTCCTTTGTGGTTTCCCCTCCTTAGACACTGGCATCCCTCCCCTTCCGCCCAGCCCCCACAGCAAACACCAGGGACTCCCAGAAGATCCCCAGGGGGTGCTTCCAGCTGCACGCTTCCCAGGCAGAAAGTCCCTGCTGGGCTTCAGTGGCAGCCAGGGCGGGGTGGGTGGTCGGCCTGAGCCTCCAACAATGGCTGCGCCTGTGGCTGGCTCTGCTCAGCGCGCTCTGGTCCAGCCCTGCCCCCAAGCCTCAGGTCCGCTGGGGCCCTCCCCTCTGGGGGTCTCACTGCAGGCTCCCACCGCCAAGCCTGAGCGCGCACTCCGGTTCGGTGGTGGGGCGTAGGCACTTACGCTGGCACACAGCGGCTGAGCGGGACGGGTCTGGGGTGTGTGCAGGGGAGAGAGAGGAGAGCATCCTCTGCGTGTCCCCGCAGCGGCCTGACCCAGTTAGGGACCTGCTAGAAGAGCTGGAGCGGGAGCCCCTGCTCCCCAGGACCTGCCGGGATCTATTTCCCACGCTCAGTCTCCAGAGCCATGTGCCAAATGGATCCCCCAGCTCGGGAGCCAGCTCCGAGCTGCGGCGTCAGACCCGCGTCACTGGGCCCCCGCCCTCACGCCCGGAGGGGACACTGACCTGGAGCTTCGGGGTCTCGAGCGAAGCTTCAGAGCAAGGGCCCTCCGCCCTCCGCCCTCTCCTCCCGGGAACTCCACCGGGAGGACGCGGAGCTGGCGGGAGGTGATTTGCATTTAAAGAGAAAGCGACCCTCTCTGGAGCTGGGGACGGAGTTAGGGAGGGACGTCCCCTCGTTTACTAAGCCGTTCTCTCCTCATCTCGCCTCCCCGCCTGTTAGTTAGGTGATGTCCATTTAAAAGAGATTTTCCCATCAGTTTTAGGGGCTAAAATCTCTTACAAAATGGTGGTGGCTTTGTCAGAAGGAGGGGGTAGTGAGGACAGAGAGGGAGAAAGAGAGAGAGCGCGCCCGCGCGGGAGGGGAGAGGGCGGAGGGAGGAAGGAGAACATGAATGTAAATATATAAGCAGCACAAGCAGCTGCAGGAAGAAACTGCAAACACAACTATCTACTGAGTGAATCCAGGTCCCCTATTACACTTTATGTACATTTAATCCTCATACCGACCCTGAAGGAAGGTATTGTCATTGTCATAGTCCCCGGTTTTACTGAATGAAAGAAAGTAAGCAAGAGTCTTTTGAGGCCACTTTCTCAACACCCAGACAGTCCTCGTTGGTAAGTGGTGGGGGCTGTATTCTGCCACTGATGAAGTGACAGGAGCCCTCCACACACCCTAGGGTTAGGAGACAGGTGTGGGGAGCACCAGGCCAGAGGGACACCATGCGATTCCCTGGCACTTGACTCCAGCCCTCAAGAGGGAAACCTGAGCACTGCAGGAGGCTGCCCCCGTGCTGCCACCGCAGCCGCAGCAGGATCAATGGGACAGCTATTTAAAGACCTGGCAGAGGCTCCTGGCTCAGGTCCTCAGAGCAGCATCTGATGCAACAAGAGAGAGGCTCATCCTTGCCCAGGCTGCCAGCAGGCCCAAATTAACTGGCCCAGAGCAGTGCACACTGCCACGCCACCCACCCTGCCCCTCCCTGGGACAGAGGTTCCCTGGGTTGGGCCTCTGGCTGGCTTGGAGAGAGATGTTTCCCCCAAAATAAGACAGGGTCTTATACTTGTTTTTCCTGAAGAAGACACCCTAAGGCTTATTTTCAGAGGATGTGTTATTTTCCCCTCAAAGCCTCAGCTTGCAGCACGCAGAGGATGGCCAGGAACTGACAGGCGGAGCTGACCTTGTTGGTGGGGCTGCCCACACCTTTCAGGTCACCTCTGGGATAGTAGCTGTCAGGATGGGGCAGATGAGAAGGGCTGCTCGTCTCCTTTACTGATCCGCGACGAAATGCATGGGTTGTGCAGATACGCTGCGTAGCCATGCCCATCACTAGGTCTTATTTTTGGGGTAGGGCTTCTATTGCGCAAATGCTTAGAAATCCTGCTAGGACTTATTTTATGGGTAGGTCTTATTTTCGGAGAAACACAGTACTTTTTCTTTTTTTTTTTGAGACAGAGTCTCACTCTGTTGCCTAGGCTAGAGTGCTGTGGTGTCAGCCTAGCTCACAGCGACCTCCAACTCCTGGGCTCAAGCAATCTTCCTGCCTCAGCCTCCCAAGTAGCTGGGACTACAGGCATGCGCCACCATGCCTGGCTAATTTTTTCTATATATTTTTAGTTTCTATTTTTAGTAGAGATGGGGTCTCGCTCTTGCTCAGGCTGGTTTTGAACTCCTGACCTTGAGCAATCCTCCCACCTCAGCCTCCCTTGAGTGCTAGGATTACAGGCGTGAGCCACCTCGCCCGGCTTGGGTGCTACTTGTGTGGGCATCTGCACAGGGCTCTTTTCTGGGTGCTTCCAACACCCAGACCAATCCAGAAGGCCAGTACTAATTCAGAACTTTTTCAAGAACCAGGTCAGAGGGAGGAAGGACAACAGGAAAATCCCTCTCCTTCACCACCAGAGCTGCCCGAGTGGCCCTCCAGGAAAGTGGGAGCATCCCTGTGGTCCCCATCCTCAGCTGCTTCACTGGGGAGCCAGAGACTCAAGTTATTCTCAAAGCTGCTTTGCTTGGACGCTCCGAGAGAAGGGGTGGCATCCTCCCACATCCTCCAGAGGATCTTTGCCTGGAACCAATGTAGCCAGCACAGAAAAATAGCAATCCATCAGGGTGCTGGCTAGAAAGGTCAGAGGCTTTGCTGGGACTGTCACAGCCAGTGTGTGGACACATCCACCTGTGGAGGCCCAGAGGGAAGGGCACTTGGGTTGTCTCTGCCATTTTTTGGGCATTCGCCACAAACCCTCCTTCATGCCAACCCACCTCTGGCCCCAGAGAGAACAGGTGCTGGGTGAGGGCACCAATGGGACGTCTTCCACAGAGGAGTCTGTTGTTTTTTTTGAGACAGAGTCTCACTTTGTTGCCCAGGCTAGAGTGAGCGCCGTGGCGTCAGCCTAGCTCACAGCAACCTCAAACTCCTGGGCTCAAGTGATCCTCCTGCCTCAGCCTCCCGAGTAGCTGGGACTACAGGCATGTGCCACCATGCCCGGCTAATTTTTTCTCTATATATTAATTGGCCAATTAATTCTTCTATTTATAGTAGAGACGGGGTCTTGCTCTTGCTCAGGCTGGTTTCGAACGCCTGACCTCAAGCAATCCGCCCACCTCGGCCTCCTAGTGCTAGGATTACAGGCGTGAGCCACCGTGCCCAGCTGAGGAGCCTGTTTTAATGCCCTCAAGGGGGATAAGAAACCAGCGTGTTCTGAAGAACTGAATGGAGAAAGTGGTCTTGTCAAGCAATCTGGAGGTCCCTCTGCTTCTCCTCACGTGGGCCAGTGCTACGGGACACTGCCTGTGGCACAGACCCAAAGAGCAGTGATGAGTGTCCAGCCATCTTAATCTGGGTGACTGGCCTATGCCTCCCTCTCTGGTCTCCCTGCCTTTGCCTTACTCTTGCCCCCTACCAATTTCCTATTTAAAATTTTTCTTTATTTTTATAAATTTATTTTCAGTCCTCTCAAATCCTATTTAATTTTTTTTTTGAGACAGAGTCTTACTTTGTTGCCCAGGCTAGTGAGTGCCGTGGCGTCAGCCTAGCTCACAGCAACCTCAAACTCCTGGGCTCAAGCAATCCTATTGCCTCAGCCTCCCGAGTAGCTGGGACTACAGGCATGCACCACCAGGACCGGCTAATATTTTTTTTTTCTATATATATTAGTTGGCCAATTAATTTCTTTCTATTTATAGTAGAGACGGGGGTCTCGCTCTTGTTCAGGCTGGTTTTGAACTCCTGACCTCGAGCAATCTGCCCGCCTCGGCCTTCCAGAGTGTTAGGATTACAGGCGTGAGCCACCGCGCCCAGCCTTCAAATCCTATTTAAAATTAAACACCTTCAGTGATCCTGGTTGCCCTCTGGATCTAGCCCAGTCCTTTAACTTGGTACACAGGCTCGGGCCCCAGCCTCATTCCTGTCCTCACCCTCCCATGGAGCTGCATTCCCAGAGGAACTACTTCATTACAGAGGTTCCTAGACTTCTGCCTGCCCTTTGGGTTAGAGGGCTGTTCCAGGTATCCCCATGCTAAAGGGGGCAGGGGCCTCCTCTCTGCTCCCCAGTACCACTGATCTTTTAAACCTTTTTTTTTGAGACAGAGTCTCACTTTATTGCCCAGGCTAGAGTGAGTGCCGTGGCGTCAGCCTAGCTCACAGCAACCTCAAACTCCTGGGCTCAAGCAATCCTGCTGCCTCAGCCTCCCAAGTAGCTGGGACTACAGGCATGCACCACCAGGCCCAGCTAATATTTTTTTTCTATATATATTCGTTGGCCAATTAATTTCTATTTAGAGATGGGGTCTTGCTCTTGCTCAGGCTGGTCTTGAACTCCTGAGCTCAAACGATCCGCCCACCTCGGCCTCCCAGAGAGCTAGGATTACAGGCTTGAGCCACCGCGCCCGGCCCTTTTATACCTTAAAGTACCTTCTCTCCTCACTAGCCTTAGTCCCCGAGGCCAGGGACTTTTTTTGAAAGACATTCTCTCTGATGCTATTATGTATGTAAGTGGCTTGCCAACTTTGCCAGGGGTTCCACTCAGGCAGCTCAAGCGAATTTGCCAGGGTCCTGAGGCTGTGGTGACTGCTTGAGGGGAGGAAGGTTCTGGAAGAGGCAGGATGTCAGGGCACAGCCAAGTCAGTGATAATGGGAGGATGGGAGGAAGTAGATGGATCCAGAAGCATCAAATGACCACACAGGTCAGGAGAGAAGTAAGGCAACAGACTCTTTTATTTTATGTGATTTAAAATACATCAAAATCAAGTCCCTGGCTGTTGTGAATACCAAAAGGAGACAAAAACGCTGTCAGCACAGCTTCAAACAAGTCTGAGTGGCCAGGATGGGCCACAAGGAAAGCAGTTGCAGGGACAGAAGGCAGTCCCCTCTGCCAGGAAGGGCAAGAGGAGCAGGTAGGTGCCTGCTGTCCCTGGGGTGGCCACCTCTGTGCTGTGCAAGGTGGGAGGGCTGTGGCAGCAGCTGGAGAATCAGCTCAGCAGGCGCTGGCCCTCCCCTGTGGACACCAGGCAGCTCCCCTGGCCTCTGGGTCAGCCCTCAGCAGGGCTGCTGCGACGGGGTAGAGGAGGGTTAAATAACCATCTTTACAGAAATAACATTCTCCTACAGAAAGTGCCTGAGCTCAGCCCATGGTCCAAAAACCTCACGGAAAACAAACAACAAAAAAGTGCTGCTGACACCTCTCAGAATCTGGTGCACATGAAGCTCTCAGCTGGACAAGGTCCTAAACACAAGTTACTGTTTGCAGAGCTGTGGCTCTGTGGTCCCCTGGAGGAAAATCTAGCAACTGGAGCAACCAACACAGCTCTTGGTCCTAAAACTGAGGTCACGTGTGTGGGACCCGCTGGGGGAGGGGGAAAGGCGCTGGCCTTCACTCTCGGACAGGCCGCTTCCCCTGCATCTGGCCCAGGACTGGGCTGGCTTTGGAAAGCAGAGCAGCTAATAGTGACTGGTTAAGATTTGGTCAATGGAGAGGAGGAGGAAGAAAGGGCTCCCCACCTATAGACCGGCCTGAATACCTAGAAATGGGTGGAGCTGAGCAAAGCTTCTATCTGCCTGGGGCCCACCTGCTTCCTGTACCCCAACAGCCCAAGCCCCACAGCCTTTAAGAGGTAGCTGAAGCGAGGGAGGCAGCTGTATGGGCCACTCACTGTGGACCTTCCTGCTCGCTCCAAGGAGAGCTTTGCCTCCGCCTCCTCCTTGCACCTCCCTCAACTTAGCAACACTTCTGGGGATTGGCAGCTTTTGCACCTCACCTGGCACAGGGGCTGGGGGAGGCCGGATCAGGGCCTTACCTGATCCGGAAGAGGCAAGGACCATTCCAGACACAAGGATTCAGAGGGGAAGAAAAAGATCGTGGGAAACAGTTCTCCACAGGAGCAGCACCGCAGCCAGGGATGGCAAATGGGCAGCCACACTCATACCGCTGCGTGAAGGCACCTCCACGTGGAGTGAGGATGGCGCAGGGATTAGCAAGAGCACCGAAGCAGACTAGTGGTACCTGCCGTGGGGCAGGGGGAGAAACAGTGTGCCATCCATTTACCATCTCTGGTTTAAGTCGCAACATGATCAGGAGTACTTTACATTCTTCACGAACCTATTTATCCGAGCGATTAGGTTAAGGGCTGAACCAGTGGATGAGGTGTGGAAGATGAAGGGACCTGCAGGCCAACACACCAGCTCCAAAGAAATACAGCAAGAAGCAAAACCCCAACCACCTTTATCCATCTTGGTCTGTGGCTCGCTCAGCTGGAGCTGGGGCACTGTACTTCCAGCCCAGCAGAGACCTGCCTCCTGATCCAAGATGCATTCTGTTGTTCCAGAAAACTGCTCTGGACGAAGACTGGCTAATACCCTGGCAAGTCTGTAACTAGTAGGACTTTCAGCATATAGGGCAGCTACACACAGTGCACAGCAATATGTACTGCTGGAGGGAGACAGCTGTCTGTAGCTACTTTATGGATGTCTAGGGCCCCAGTTGTTTAGTTTCACTCCTGACCTGCCAGATAGTAGCTAGGGGGTTCCCCCACAGAAGATGGAATCCCACGGGCTCTTACTCCTTGGCCAACGAAGTGCTCGGAAACAGGATCAGGGCAAACCTCGAGGAATGCACATTTTTGGGAAAGTTGGGTAAGGGAGCAGAAACCAACCAAAAAGCCAAGGAGTAGCTGGACCTCCCCAGGACTGAAACCCACAGGCAAGGTTATGGCAGAGCCATCAGAAACCTTTTTCTTTCTCTTACTACAAACAACCTGATCTCACCAAACAGGAAACTAA
The DNA here is from genome assembly GCA_008750895.1 of Mirza zaza. Classification (NCBI taxonomy): domain Eukaryota; kingdom Metazoa; phylum Chordata; class Mammalia; order Primates; family Cheirogaleidae; genus Mirza; species Mirza zaza. The sequence goes on from VSMD01055079.1 coordinate 82,213, forward strand.
GATGGCAAAGGTGCCAAGTGGGGTGTGAGGGGGTAGGACACTGGAGCCCAGGTTCCAGGCACCACCGCTACAGCACTCCTCCCCTTTCCTCCTCTGAAGATCCTCAAAGCAAACACTGTCATGTACAAAAACAACAAAAAAAAACCTTCAGAAAGAATCCTTTGGGTGATCTCTTGTCAATCATTTGTGCAGCTAGAGAGGCACCTGTGAATGATAAGGCTACTGAGAAGCATCATGGCCTGGTCCTGGCACTACCAGAGGGCAGGGAAGCGGTGCCCAAGGGGCTCCCGGCCAGCGCATCATCCCACACAGGAACATTCTCCAGGTCCCTTGTCCTAGGCAGGAAAGCAGTTTGATCACCAGCTCCGAGTGCCCTGACAAGGCTCTACCTGGGGACACCTTTTCCAGGTCAAGAGAAGCAAAGGAGCTTCCAGGGGAGCTAGGAGAGCCTGAGTTGCCCAAGCCCTGCTCACAAGAGAAATGCAGTCAAGACCTGGGTATATCACTTGTCATGAGCTCTGAAGGGCTGGGAGGGCTCTGAGCCTCTGATCAGACAGAGAAATGCTTGAGTCACTTGTCCTGCCAGATACCGTGATGGCAGCTACAGATGACAACTCTTAAGACTCTTCAGCTCACAGAGGAGCCACTGACTTCACCTGTACATATCCCCACCCCAGTGCAAGCCCACTGTACGCTTATAGATATAAGTGCATGAGGCCTTGCACAATGCCATATATACGGAAAACTGACCCATGAAATCCAAAATTGCAAGTGTCAGATGCCAGCCAGGTTAGAACACCCTGGCTTCAGCACTGGACTGCTCAGCATGGGAGCCTCGATTGGGCCAGGCCTGGCTGGGCTGCCTGCTCCCTTCCCAGCATGCCCCAGCACCAGGCTCTCTAGGCTGTGGCAGAGGTGGGCTCCTGGAGCCCTGTCTGGCCTGATGCTTCTGTGCTCGGTACTCCTGGGCAGCAAGATGCTTCTGTGACTCTGGGGGAGCTAGGTGCTTGAGCCCCAGGCCCCTCTGGCCTCTGCTCAGGGCCACTGTCGGTGAGGGTGCCCTGGCCACCAGCACTCAGGTCCTGTACCCTCTTGTTCAGGTCATTGCGCTCTGTCTGCAGTGCCCGGCAAAGCTTCTCCAGCCGCTGGATTTTCACATGCAGGCCCTCCAGCTCTTTGTCTCGGAGCGTTTTCTACGGAGAGAAATGGGGCCTTCAGTGCCACGTCACCAACACCCTCACTCAACACCATCACTTGGTGGCAAACACTCATTTTAACAAGGCTGGGAGCAGACCAGGGTCCAAAACTGGCCCCTTCTAGGAAACAGCTCTGGCTGAAGCCATGATTGGGCTGTCAGTTGGGATAGCGGGGAACAGAGATGGCACATGGCTTAGAGGTCAGAAAACGTAATCCTTCATTTATCCACCAGATGACCTTGGCAAAGGGCTTGGCTTTTTTTTTTTTTTTTTTTGAGACAGAGTCTCACTGTGTTGCCTGGGCTAGAATGCCGTGGCGTCAGCCTAGCTCACAGCGACCTCCAACTCCTGGGCTCAAGCAATCCTTCTGCCTTAGCCTCCTGAGTAGCTGGGACTACAGGCATGCACCACTGTGCCTGGCTAATTTTTTCTATATATTTTTAGTTGACCAATTAATTTCTTTCTATTTATAGTAGAGACAGGGTCTTACTCTTGTTCAGGCTAGTTTTGAACTCCTGACCTTGAGCAATCTGCCCGCCTCGGCCTCCCAAAGTGCTAGGATTACAGGTGTGAGCCACAGTGCAGGCCCAGGGCTTGGCTTTTAAGCCCATTCATTTGCAAAACAGGACTACTAATACCAAGTTCAGATCTCAAGAGAAGATTCAATGACCTGGCATATCTAAAACATTCAGCGAGGTCTGGCTTGCAGCTGCTGTTACAGCAGTGGCAGTTCCTATCTTCAGCATCACAAGCTATAAAATCACAAATTATCTGGGCTGCTTTCCATGCAAACCACTTACATCATTGGCAGCACTGTTTTTTTCCTGCTCCTTTATTCCCTTCTTCCATGTGCTCCCTTTGCTTCCATTGCAGACCTACCACGGGGCTCCCATGGGGAAAGAGCTGGCATTGCCTTTGAACTTGTACAGACATTGTGTCCACACCCCAGCTCTACCTCATGCTAGCCGCATCACATCACCAACGGGTATGATGTGGAGAAAAAGGCGTGATATGCAGTGTCTGTACACCCCTAACCCCGGCTGCGGAGCACACTCAGCCCACCTCCTCTGCCATCTCAAGCAGGGTCTTGTTGCTGCTCTCCCACCGGGACCGGTACATGGTGGTTTCTTTCTCCAGCTTCTTGATCTTCTTAGTCATCTGGGTTATGCAACAGACAGAAGGAAACGGTCAGAGCTGGGCTGTCTGTGCACCTGTGTCTGCAAGGTGGGGAATGATCCCAAGAGGCAAGACAATGGGTGCAGTCCGTGCCTTCTGTGCCACCTCACCACCAGGGAATCTCAAGTCAAATTTCCACCACCAATAACAAGAAGTGACAACACTACGCCTTCTCTGGGACAACCTAGAGGGTGTATGTACCACTGAGACTTCTTGGCTGGGGGAAAGGCTGTGATTCCTTCTACCAGCCCCACCCTTGGAATCAATCAGTGACTGTGAACAGCTCCCCATGAGATACCCCCAGATGGGAGCTTGCTGAAGGCAGGCCCAGGGTTCAATTCGAGCAAGGCAGTTCATGCCCCAGGAGCCTGGGCCATCGTTACCTTTTCCATTTCCTGCTTGAATGTGGTGAACACCTCGCTGCTTTTGGAAAGTGTGTTCTGGAACTCCTCAAACTTCTCTGTGTATAGGGCAAGCTGGGTGAGAAAGAAACTCACAGGTAAGACTGGGCTTCTCTGGAAGGCTCCTCTGGTCAACACACTCAGACCCCTCCTTGATCCTTTGACCCAATAATTCCATCGAGATAGTATTTTTCCTTAAAACAAAACAAAAGCTATGCACTGGGAAGGACAGAAACCAAAATGCTAAGCCTGAAAATGAAAAGGATTTGCCTATATTTGGCCTTTATGTTTATTTTCAAACTTTTCTTCTAGAATCAAGTATAATTTATATAGCTAAAAACAACTCTTCTGTCCCCACCTCCTCAAAGACAACACAACACCTCCAAGCTAAGAGCTAAACCCTCTGAGCTCACCTAGCTACCTGGTTACCACCACACAGGTGATGGGCAGGTCCAGAGAGAACAAAGGTTCAGCCAAGATCACACAGCAGTCAGGCAGAGCCAGTCCTAGAATGAGGGTCCCATTCTACTTCCCCCAGCATGGGGTCCAGTAAGGGGACCTTGGAGGCACAGGGTGAGGTTACACAGTCTCACCTGCTGCTTCAGGTGGGTCTCTTGTTGCTTCATCAGCTCACACATCCTCTGGGACTCCACTGCCTCTTTCAGGAGCTGTTTCCAAGAGAGAATGCCCAGACCCTGTCAGAAGCTCCAGGGGCTGCATTTGGTCTTTCTTTAGCCAAAAGCACCAGACCCACTGAGGCTTCCTGCTCTTAGGCTGGTGCCTGAGGAATCAGTGCCTGGTCTGGCCAGGCAGCAATCTCTCTCTCTCTCTCACACACACACAACCCTGACTATGAGCTGAGCCATGACCCAACCCACTTTCTCCCATCCCAACCCGGGGCCTGAGCCTCACAAAATCCTTCTCCCGCTGGTGCCGTTCCTCTGCCTCCTTCAGCATCTCCTGGGCCTGCTGGAGCTTGGCATCCACCAGCTGCTGCTGCAGGTCCTTGTGTTTGAAGACTTTGTCGATGTGCTGCAGCAAAGATGGCAGGAGTGGTCCACTTGTCAGGAGCTCCCTTTCTCAGGGAGGCCCAGGGATGCAGGGAGCTCCCATCTGTAGAGACCAGGGCACCTGCACAGCCTCCCATCTCAATCTGACAGGCTCCACTCCCACGTGTAGCACAGGACATGGGCCTGAGTCCCTGGAAGGTCAACTTCCCAACCTCACCTTGTTTCTCTCCCAGTGAGCCAGACCTGGTAAGCACAGGGGTTTTTGGATGGAATCAGCTCCCGAGAAGCCAAGCAATAAACACGCTCAAACTTCTAGGCCCAGGATGGCAGCCTTCACTTTTGCAGGCCCCACTCCCTTGTAAATGGGAACAGGCAAAAACAATGCCTCCACAAACGTAACAGCCTAGCTCAGTTGGCAGAGATCTGCTGCATGTACAGGCAAAACCTAGACACATGCACTCCAGGCCCTGGGGCCCTGGGGCCCTGGGCCAGGTGAGACAGCAGGGATAGAGAGAAGGTGATGAACTCAAGTGCTACTTCAAAGGTAGAATCAACTGAACTTTCTGAAATAAGGGGTGTGGGAACTTAACTGGGACATGAGGAGAGACCTTGATCTGTCGAGGAGGGCTGTGAACAAGCAGCAGCAGGATCTGGCACTTCCGCACCCCCCCTTCTCTACAGGCAGTACTGAGTCCTTTTTTGCCTTGGGAGTAAGGTGTGGGGACAGAATGTGGGTCTTCAGATTGCTGAAGTCAGTGCCTCGCTATAGTGGCCCAGGGAGCCCCCATGTCTCTCAGTGCTGGGGGACAATAATAACCAAACCAAAAGTATCACGAGCAGCCTTGTTCCTGAGGATGAAGTACCAGAGGGAAGGGCTAGGGCAGGAAAGCCCCCTCTAAGTCATGTACACATGGTCCCAAGAGGGCACCCACCACCACATCCCCAGGGCCCAGGAAAGGGCTGGGCGCAGAGCAGGTCCTCTGCCAGCTCTGTGAGGCAGCCACAGGTCTCCCTTCTCTCGGTGAAGGAAATAGGGCCAGAAGAGCCAAGTGCCTGGCACAGGGGACCCAAAGATTCAAGTGCCTGGGGTGGCAGCCAACATGGGCTGGCAGTGACTCCTGCCCTTTCAAGTGGCAGGAGGAGCAGAGCAGCAAGGAGTCAGTCCCTGGAGTCCATCAGGTACAGCCCCTCCCCTGCTATTCCAAACTCTACAAAGCTCTGAAAACTGAAACCGTCTATCATAAGCTAGCAGACAGACTTGACCGGCACCATTGTAAGGCTGTAATCTAGGTAAGTACTTGGAAGTTCCACTGCATAAATATTAACATGTCTGATTTGGAAGTGCTGCTGCAAGGCCCTGCTGGGGGTGCTATCTATATAACACATGGTATATGCATGGACCTCCATTCCAAATGTGGAGAGCTCTAATTCCAAAAGATACCTGGCCTAGTCCTTTGGGACAAGGCACTGTGGAACTGGGGCTGTGTGTTCTAGATGAGTCACTTCTCCACACTTATGAGGAATGACAACATTATCTTTCTCTCAAGGAAGAAGGAAGAAAGGGAGAACAGGATGAAGTCTGAAAAGTGCTGTCCAGTGCCTGGTGCACACCGGAACCTCACTATCTCCTGGCTACGACTGCTGTCTGTGACAAGCTTACCTCCTCTCGAAGCTCATACTGCTCAATCAGCTTCTTGAGCCTCTCAGCCAGCTCCATGTTCTCTTGACGCAGCTTGGAGTTGCGCTCATTGTGCTGTTCCATCTGCAGCTGAATATCATTCAGGGTCACCTGGAAGTGCGAAGTCACCTCCTTTCGCTTCTCTTCCTCCTCCCGGGCCCGCTGCACGCCTTCTTCCTGGGCAGAGAAGTCAGCCCTAGCGCCATCACCCACTGCTCCCCAGCCAGCCTCACATGGCCCCCCAGCCAGTCCGAGGGTGGTCTCTGCCAACAGCCCTCCCTGCTCCAAAGTGAGGAGTAGACAAGCTCCAGGGTGTCATGTAACAGGGGCTCCTAGTGCACCCCTCTGTACATCAAGTGAGATTCTCTCCCTGGAAAGATGCAGGCACACATATGTGTGCCATTCTGATGCAAGTTGGACCTCCTGAGGCCTATTCCCCCAGACTTCAGATTAAGTACTTTTTTTTTAAAGGCTGGTCAAGTGGAGCAGTGGGAGTGGAGAAGGAACAAAGGAATCTGTAACTGGTTGTGATCAATTAGTTGTAAACACCACTGCACTTGGACCAACCAGATTAAGTACTTTTACCTCAGCCTCCCAAAGTGCTAGGATTATAGGCATGAGCCACCATGCCCAGCCTGCTGCATGACTTTTTAAGGGGAAAGCCCACCAAAGAATAAGTAGAAGTCAAGGAAACGAGAGTTGCCAGAGACCTGGGGCCTACCTTGAGGGAGCGGTTGTGCCGCTGCAGCTCACGGCACAGGCTCTCCAGCTTGCTGCGGGCCAGGACGGCCTTGCTGTGTTCGCCACGGAGGTGGTCCTTCTCCTGCACTAGCTGGCTCTGCTTTTTCTGCAGGATCTTCATCTGCTTCTGTGAGTTTCGATGCTCCTCCAGCTGGGGACAGGGATGGGGATGGCAGGTGAGTGTCCTGTGGGTCCTTCTCACTGGAATCACTATGTGGCTCCAGGGTCTCCTGAGCTGCCCTGACCCATACCCTCTCAGGTGGCCACTGTGCTGGTGCATTACCCACCCCTCCCATAACCCCGAAGGTTCTATTGTAGGGATACAGAAATGGACACTAACTAGGACAAGCAGAGGACACAAAGCCAGCAGATGCCAGCCTCTATCCCAGACTTGACTCCAAAGACAAAGCTCTCAAGATGCTACAGGTCATTGCATTGTCCCAACTTGCTGAACACTCACACCCTAGGATGAGACCACCTTCTACCCTGCCTCACACCTATTAACAGACCCGTCACTCCCTCTCATTCCTTTGAAACTTGAGCACTGGGTACTTCAGTGCTCTTTCCAATACGATTCCTATTCTCATTCTTGGCCACTTTAGTATCCACAGATGATCCTCCTGACTCTTGGCCTCAGTCCTTAATCTCTGCCGCAATCCCACTCCTTTTCCCAGCTCAGCTTATACTCTGTACCAGCATGGAAGCAACCATGCTCAAACTTCATGGGCTGGGCGTGGTGGCTCATGGTTGTAACCCCAGGATTTGGGGAGGGCTGAGGTGGGAAGATTGCCTGAGGCAAGGAGTTTGAGACCAGCCTGGACAACATAGCTAGCCCTACCAAAAAAAACCTCTACCCTACCAAAATGACCAGCCAGGTGTGGTGTATGCACCTGTAGCCTCAGCTACTCAGGCGTCTGAAGCAGGAGGAGTGCTTAAGCCCAGGAGTTTGAGGTTCCAGTGTGACCATGCTCGGGGACTCCAGCCTGGGTGATAGAGCAAGACCTCGTCTCAAAAATAAATAAATAGATCCATGGCCACCGATTTCCAAAAGACCCTCGTTTGCCCAGCAATCCCACTGCAATGCTTGTGCTATGCATACCCTCCTTCCAGAAAACTACTTCGTACTCCTCTTCAAATTTCCCAGGCCCTACCAAGCAACAACCATTTTTCTTATTTCCCCAAAAACACTGAAGCCAGAGCAGCAGGAACACAAGCTCAACATCTGCCAGTCCACCAGCCCCTGTCCTCTCCTTCGGTCACACAGACCTGCCCAAGTCCTCACCAAGGCCAAGCCCTCTCCTTGTGCAGCAGGCCTGAGCGCCCCTCATCTTCTTAGAACCCCACTCCAGCAACTTACTTCCTCCTCTCTCGCAGTAGCAGTCTTTCCTGGCTGGATCGTTCTAACCGGGTGGTTATCTTCTTTGTATCTTTTATTTAATCCTTATAGTAATTCCATTAGGCAGGTATGACGTGCCCCATTTTACAGATGAGTAAAGTCCCTTATATGAAAATACCAGCTAACAAATGTGGATGGAACGAAAGAATTTTAAAATAAATAATTAGGCTATAACCACCAATGGATGAATCTGTTAATTCAAATTCTGTCAGGGACCCTAACAAAGGAAGAAGACCACTCTTCGTATTTCTTGTGCTGAAATGTAAAGTTCAGAGCCCTACCTGTGAAGAATTCGTGTCAAAAAAGTTTAACCTGGGCTAGGCGTGGTGGCTTACGCCTGTAATCCTAGCACTCTGGGAGGCCGAGGCGGGAGGATTGTTTGAACTCAGGAGTTCAAGACCAGCCTCAGCAAGAGCAAGAGCAAGACCCTGTCTCTACTAAAAAAATAGAAAGAAATTAGCTGGACAACTAAAAATATATAGAGAAAATTAGCCGGGCATGGCGGCACATGCCTATAGTCTCAGCTACTTGGGAGGCTGAGGCAGAAGGATTGCTTGAGCCTAGGAGATTGAGGTTGCTGTGAGCTAGGCTGATGCCATGGCACTCTAACCTGGGAAACAGAGTAAGACTCTGTCTCAAAAAAAAAAAAAAAAAAAAAGTTGAACCTGGATTGGAACAAAGCTTCTAGAGCTAACTTCCAGTTTACTTACAGGAACTAAGGAAGTAAAGAGGTTAAATGCTACCACAAAGATGATGCAGCTACAAGAGGGGCATCTAACAGGACCACCAGTCTGGTTTCTACAGTACATCAATGTCACAATGTCACGGGGAAAAGGGAGGCAGTAAGAGAAGACTGCTCTGGAGCGAAAGGAAAAGGAGTATCAAGTGACTAGTGTCAACTTTGTCAAGTGTGATAATGGCACTGTTCATCTTCATATTTGGAGGAGATACAGAGACGCACATGGGCAAAATCACATGGTTTCTCAGACTTGGGCCAGGAGCCAGGGCTCTATAACCTGGGATCATTCTTTGAGAAATTTCTTTTAAGGAATGTGCTGTTTATCCTCTGTCAACCCTAAGAGGCTGGCTGGGAACTGACTCCCCATTAAACAGATGGGGGAAGGTTGAGAGAAAGTTGAACAGGAATTAAGTCACCCACCTTCCCCTGCACCCCCAACCTCATGCTAGCTGGCCTGCTGATTTTCCAAAGGCAGGAAAGGTGTCAGCGGGAGGGGGGACTGACCAGTTCAGCATACTTCTTGCACAGAGCTGCCAGCTTCTCCTCTGGGGTACTCAGTGTGTTCAATGTCTGCATCAGCAATGTGATCTCCTTCCCTGCAAAGCACAGGGAGCAAAGGCATATACCCCTTTCTCTGGGGATCCCCACCAGCCCTGAGCCCACACTCATGCACACTGAAGGCAGCCCTCCCCTATCATACTTTATTTTGCTTGTTGAACTGGCTGCCTTCCTTGCTATATTAGAAGCTTCATGAGGGCCGAGACAAATTCAGTACCGCTTCTCATTGTAGCCCCAGGACTGTCCACAGAGCCATCACAGACCACATACTCATTAAATGGACAACTGAATCCTTGTGGAATCTTCTTAGTGAGCATCACTGTTGGGAGGCAAAAACTGCCTGCTCTACCAACAGACAAATGGTGTCCCACCTACGAATTCAGGGTTTCTATTTCAATGCAAGGAAGGTCCTTCCAATAGAGGTAGGATCCAAAAAGGAATAGGTCTCTTGGCCTCCTTGAGAAATATTAAACTCTTGTCAACACAGGCAGCCTAACAGTGAACTTTAAAATGAAGATACCTTCCGTGTATGTGATCCTAAAACCAAAAAAAAAAGTCTCTCTTTAAAATAGGATGACACATAAGGGATGGGGGGAATAAGGAGTTGGACATGGGTATAATGTCACCTAGCCAAAATTACTGAATACATATATACCCTGTTGTCAAATGAGTGTCACTGCCTTTTCCCCACTGCCTGTGCCTGAATTAAGGAGCCATCCCATCTCCCTGAAGGCTCTGAGAGATCAGCATAGGGACTGCGGATTGCTGGCACACAGGCAGATCCAATCCACAGATGGGTTTTGTTTGGCTCTTAACCAGTATAGCTGCCAACTATTAAAAATCTAGAGTTTTCAAATAACTTTATAAATTTATGACTTTTCTTTAAAAAAAAAAAGTCTGGCTCCAGGCTGCCTATAGTTTGACTCTCAACTAACCAAGTAGCAGACAAGCCTTTGGGTAAAGCAGCCTTCTCCTGGATCTCATGTGCCCCTGGCTAGCCTGTGTGTGTAGTTATTTGTGTTTTCAGCCCTGGCCTAGTCCAGTTCTTACTGTAGAGAACTGTAAAACTAAGACCTAGAAAAAGGAAGGGACATGGTCAAGGTCACACAGCAGGTAGAAGTGGTGCTGGCTGGCACAGGAGCACACTAGGCCTCCTGCTCTCCATTTTCTCAAAGAGAAAGCAGGTTGGATTCCAGTTGCCATTTGCCCTGATGGCCAGGAGGCCCTGTGCAGTGAACACCTGCAGACCTCTATGCTGTGGCCTCCATATCCCTGGTTTGATGAAAGTAGGGTGACTTGCTGCTCTGAGTACAGTTTCCTCTGAATTCTGGCAGAGCAGGCTACCCAAGGACATGTCAGGTCCAAACTCCCTCCCCTCATCAGCCTCAAAAATAGATGCCCTCTGCTCACCTAGACCCTTGGCTTTCTTCTTCTCCTGTGGCCTTCGATGGTCTCGGTCCCCGACGTCATCACTCGCCCGGATCTCTTCTGTGCCTGGCTCCCCCTTGGAGGTCTCCTTCTCTCCATTTACTACTGGAGTCCCTGACTCAGGCTCCCCATTCCTCGCCACATAGGTCCGGGGCTTCTCTGCATCTTCAGGCTCAGTGGGCTCGCCTTGTGCCCCATCCTCATCTGGGGCCCCCTGACTGTTGTCCACACAGTATGTACTCAGTATGTCTTCCAACTGGCGGCTCAGCTCCTCAGAGACATCACGAAGGGCCCCAGACTGAGCAGTTTTAGCTTGAGCCACTACAGCAGGATGAGAGGTAGGGCAAGAAGTAAGACAGTTATGCCACTGGTTGGGATTTTTCAGCCCAGCCAAACTCACCAGTTTGGGTTAAATGTTGCCTAGCTTCTTATGTAAACTGAGAAATAAGAATGGAGTATAATTCAGCTAAACTAGTTCATGTCAGAATTTAGATTCAAAACATTTTTTTAGTTCACAAATCAAAGATGTAGTTGCTTAACTTCTCTAAGTCTCAGTTTATTTACTTATAAAATGATATAAGTATTTCTTACTACCACTCAAACATGTTACAAGAATAAAACAAATATGTGAAGCACCTAGCACACAGGGCTGGCACGTAGCAACTTCCATCTCCTTCTCCCCAAAAGCCATTGCACTTCCAGAAATGCCTCAAATATGAAAGGCAGTTACCCACTGTTGACTAACGGGATCTGGTTTTGCTGATTGGATGTCTCATTTGACTGCCACCTGATTTAATCCTGTCAGAGCCTTCTCTCAAGAGTTCAGTTCCTGTGCATACAGCAGGAGGCTCTACCAAATCCCCAGGAAACGGTGAGGATCACGGCCTCAGCACTATCTTCCTCTCGTTCTACATCTGCCCCTTCCCGGGTAAACAGTGACCTCAGCCTCTAACTCCAGAAGCTAGGCCGGTACCACAAACCCCTCCCCCTGCCCGCTGGAAAAGCAGAGCTGGCACACACCCTCCGTCTTCCCGGGAGCCTGGCTGCTGGAACCTTCAGTTTCTGTCGCAGGAGCCGCCTGGCTGGGCCGCTCCTGTGCTCCCTCGGGTCCTGGTTCCGGTTGTGCCGGGTTGCTTTTTGGGTTGGATTGTTTGGCAGCCCCATTCTTTTTGTCTTGGTTCTTCATTGTGATTTGCAATGCTGGGTTAGGAGCCGATCCTTTAGAAACAAACACTTGCTATTTTCCAGACTTCGAAATTCTTCGCAGCATAGATCAGAATCCCAACACAGGGCGCACAAAGCTTCTTAAAATAAACAAACCGCCGGCCTTCGCCTGAGGGAGCCAACGGTTCGCCCGGTCTCGGCCAGCCAGAGGAGCCTGGCGTGCCCGGACAGGTTTTCGGGGCGCTGCTCCCGGAGCAGGCAAGGAAAGAAGCTTCCTTTTTCCCGAAGCCACTTCCCGGCACAACACGGGCCCTTCACGGCGAGCCGGGCGCCGGATTGGCTCAGGGCCGCAGACTGACGTGGCGGGACGCTCGGTTCCCGCCCCCCCCGCCCCACGTGGGTCCCCCGCGCGCGCAGCCACCCACACCCCACGCGCCCTCCAACCGCGCGGTGCGCCGCGCATGCGCACAGACACCCGCCCACCCCCCAGCCCACGCGCAGAGGCGGCGTGATTCCCCCACTAGCCCGAAGCGTCTAGGACCACAGACCTTCCGATTGTCTCGTCCCGCCAGCCGCCGCCGTACGCACCTCACCGCCGACGTCCGACGGCTTCCCAGCTCTGGCCTCGCACCGGAAACCCTGGGTAACCGCCGCCGGCAGAGCCGCCTGCTCCCGCCGCAGCCAATCAGTAGCCGGCGCGGGCGCGGAGCTTGCTGGGAAAGGCGGCGCGAAGGCGGCCTTTGCGGCAGGCGGGCGGGGAGGCGGGGGAGGGAGCGAACTACAAGTTCCTCAGTGCATCGGGGCGGCGGCAACTCCCAAGATGCAGCAGAAAGGGATTTAGTTCTGGGAGTCCAAAAGGAGCCGGTCGTTCTGCACAGGTGCCCACATCAACCTTGTTTTTATCACGCAGAAGCTTTGATTCAGCCCCGAAAGCCGTGCGCCCGTTTCTTGCAGGCCTCCTGTGCTGTGAATATCCATGATTCTATCGCAGAACTTCGAGGACTGGGGAAGAGGGATAGCGTCCTGGGCTGAGAATCAAGAGACCTGTATTCCAGTCCTAACTTCATCACTCATTTGCAGTGTGACTGGACATTCTTTTGTCTCCCTGGGCCTCAATTTCCTTATTCAAAAGGAGACTTTTAATAACAGTATCAGTTCTTTGAGCGTTTAATTTGTGCTTTCCCGGTATCCAATATCTGAATCCTCATTAACTACTCATCAGGATAAGTACTATTTGTTATTCATATTTTACAGAAGAGGACAATAAGGCAAAGGTTAGATAACTTATCCAAGGTCACATTGATATTGAGTGGTTAAAGCAGGCATTCAAAACGACGTCTGACACCATCACCCATGTAACTACTCGGTTATGCTGCCTTTAACCTAGAAGAAACCACCAGGGCATGTTTCCCTGAGATAGAGTCAGGGTAACTTGTGAAAGTAGGTTATTTTTCTCTCTGTCCATCACCAGCTTGGCAATAAATTCCTCAGGTACTAAGGGGTTCCTGCAGGGGGAGTTTGGCCTCAGGCAGATTCAAGAGCCCTTTCTCTGACTGGCGTACACCACCGTTGCACTGAGGCGAAAATTGGAAAAAAGTCAAAAAATTTTTTCCAAATGTGAGATCACAATTCTTTTTTTTCTCTTTTTTAAAAAATATTATTTCTTTATTTTTTTTCTATTTTCAGTTGGCCAATTAATTTTTTTATTATTTTTAGTAGAGACTGGGTCTCCCTCTTTTTCAGGCTGGTCTCGAACTCCTGAGCTCAAATGATCCACCTGCCTTGGCCTCCCAGAGTGCTAGGATTACAGGCATGAGCCACCGCGCCCGGCTGAAATGACAGTTCTTTATCCCCATTGCCTATAGATAATGGAATAAAACTCAACAATCTTGCTCCTGGAATTTGAAGCCTAAGTGGTTTGGCTTCTGCCTGTTTCCAGACAATCTTCTCCATCCCTTTTGCCTTTTTTACTCCAACTCCACTTTTGCTATTTCCAGGATTTCTCAGGTTTTTTTTCTGATGCTATTGTCTTCCAAAATGCCCTTGTGGCAAAAAACAAAATCTTTTGAAGTCCAACTCAAAGGTCACTTCAGAGCCTTCCCAGTGCTCTGCAATCTGTCCTTGCTTTCTAGGTCTGGAGAGACTTGTTACAGCATTAGCAGTGAGGTGTTGAAATTACTATTTGCTTACAAGTCAGTGAATTTTGGCCCTTCTTTTTTTTTGGCGGCAGAGTCTCCCTCTGTTGCCCGGGGTAGGGTGCAGAGGCATCATCATAGCTCACAGCAACCCTCCTGCCTCAGTCTCCCCAGTAGCTGGGACTACAGGCACACACCAGGATGCCCAGCTACTTTTTCTGTTTTTAGTAGAGATAGGGTCTTGCTTTTGCTCAGGCTGGTTTCCAACTCCTGAGCTCAAGCGATCCTCCCACCTCGGCTTCCCAGAGTGCTAGGATTACAGGCGATAGCCACAGCACCCGGCCAAGATAGTGAATTTTGGAAGAACTGCTGGCTAAATGCTCTAGTCCCGGAGCCTAGCATCAGGTTAGGGGTACAGACTGTTGTAAATTACTTTATTAACTGATCATTGCTAATATTAGGGCTCTTAGGATGTTAATATTTTCCACAAATATTTAAAATACTGCTCTGACTTCACAGCAGTGCAACCCTTAGGTAACACCAAGGTTCACATTTACAAGGTAACATTAAGAGGCAATATGGTATATTACAGGTTAAGCATCCCTAATCTGAAAATATGAAACTTTCTGAGTGCCAACATGACGCTCAAAAGAAATGTTCAATGGAGCATTTCAGATTTTAGATTAGGGATGCTCAATTGGTAAAATCTGAAAAAATATGAAATCAGAAACACTTCTGAGGGCTGGGTGTGATGATGGAACTGAGGCTGAGAAAGGTTTAGAATCCAGGTCTCTTGAAACCAAGGCCCTGATTATTTCTAGAAAAGCGTTTTGGAGATCTCCCAAGGAACATATGAATCAGACACTGATGAATTTCCATAGAAAGGTGTTCTAGCCAAAGATAACAATAAGAAAAAGGTATGTATAGGGTGGAGTGGAGGGCGTAGCAGAAGGGTCAACAGTGGTCTACTGCTGAGTAGATTACAAGGGCCACCTGGGTAATACAAGTAGCGCAGGCAATAATAATTTGACAGAGACATGTTAAGAAGTTATGTTTTCCTTTGCTATAAAACAACATATAGTAACAATATTAATGTGTGTCAGATTCAGGAAGGCAACTGGCAATGGGGATGATTACATTATAATAAAATAGAGTAGCTCTTGCAGATTTTTTCCAAGCAGAAACTCAGGCCCAATAGTGCCAGATAGTATTTTTCAAGACAGGTATTTCTGATTTATTAAAATGTTGGCAACCAATTAAAACTTAAACACACTCTATTTGCCAACCAAAACCTTCCTTTTGGGTTCAATTTTTTTGGCTGCTTATCTGTAATCTCTGCTTTAGGGATTGATCAGAACTGAAGGGAGGAGTTCGTGAATATTTGACCTCAACAAGCTCAAAGGGCTGTGGAGTGGTGCTAAGGAAACTTCATTAAAATCGTTTAGAGAAACTCTAGAAAATGCAAACTATAGTGACAGACACAGAGCAGTAGATGTTGGGGTTGAGGCAGGAAAGAGATTCCCAAGGGGGAAATTTATGACTTATGGACGTGATGGATTTGTTTATTATTATTATTATATTTTTTAGACAGAGTCTCACTCTGTTGCCCAGGCTAGAGTGCCGTGGCATCAGCCTAGCTCACAGCAACCTCAAACTCCTGGGCTCAAGCAATCCTCCTGCCTCAGCCTCCTGAGTAGCTGGGACTACAGGCATGTGCCACCATGCCCGGCTAATTTTTTCCGTGGATATATTTTTAGTTGGCCAATTAATTTCTTTCTATTTATAGTAGAGACAGGGTCTCGCTCTTCCTCAGGCTGGTCTTGAACTTCTGACCTTGAGCAATCCGTCCGCCTCGGCCTCCCAGAGTGCTAGGATTACAGGTGTGAGCCACCGTGCCCTGCCTGTTCATTCTTAATTGTGGTGATTTTATGGGCACATATGTCTCAACTTATCAAATTGTACACTTTAAATATGTACAATTTATTGTATTTTAGTTCTATTTCAATAAAGCTGATTTTTAAAAACCTTTATAGCAGGAGCAGATTGGTATAATTCTTATTTCCACTGTTAAGGTACAAGTTTAAACACCTTCTCCTCATTCACTTCTAAAATATCCAGTCTAGGGTCACTCCAAGCCAAAGAAGACGATTTAGAACTTTGCAACAGGTTTTTATTTTTGCTTTATATCTATTACAGTGTTTGAAACCTAAAGAAATACATTTTCTCTTCAAATTTGGATGTGTATATAAATATCATTTGTCTGGACTCAGCACACTCAATGCCACGGTTTCTTAGCCTATGTCTGCTCTGAAATCATCAAGCTTTGTCTGTCTACCCAGGGGCCCTGAGAACATGGAAAATAGAGTTTATAGTTGTTAGAAAAATAAAAGCAAATTAATTTGTAAAGAAAAACCAGCGAGAAGGATTTGATTCACCTTCCTAGGGTCCATAGCTAGAAACCCAAACTGTTTTTAGGGGACATCTGGTCTGTTGTGTGGCTGGGACCCCATTGCTCCTTTCCTTCTTTTAAAATAGGTCAATCAAAGGCAGTTCCTATAAAAGCTGGCTGAAAAAGCCAAGGACCCAACTCCAGAGCACAGGGGTTCATGTAGATGTGAACTCTTTAAGGACATCCTCTGAGTCAGAGGTTCCCAGCCAGTCTTAGGATCTCTGAGCTTACTTCCTTCACTGCCCTCAGGGCATGGCATATTGTTACAAGAGAGCAGGGGGGTTCAGGTATGTGTATGTGGACATCAGAAATCAGGCTGGTCCAGAAGCTAGGTAGACCCAAGCCCACTGGAACACACTACACAAAACCTTTCTCCCATGGTGTTCTGGGCCCCAAATTTAATGCTGCCTTTTGTAACTCTCACAGCCAGCTTTGGTTCTGCAACAAAATGCCCTCTCAGAGGAAAAATAACGGCTTTCATTAACAGATTTGGTTGGTCTTAACCTCTAATTCTTCCCTTGCCATGATCTTAATCTGGGGGTGGGGCTAGGGGATAGACAATGGGATGACTGAATCATGAAGGCCTTGGCCAAAGAGCAGCTAGTGCCCACCACATGGATCCCAGTAGGGCTAAATTCTCAGCTTGTTGGCTTAACAAAAAAATGCAAATGCTAAAACAGAAAAAATACTGGACAAGGTTGGTCTAGTCTAGAATGTAGAATCCTAAATGGCTATGGAAGAAATTTATTCTGAGCAATCTTTCAGTCTCACACTAACTTCCAGGGTAGTTAGTACTACCTGGAAGATGTTTCCCATAGTTCAGTGTACTGAGCATTGCACCCTTCCCCAGGCTATCAGGGAGGCAGACAGGTACACACATTCCTGAAGCCCCCAGCCAGCCTGTTCTCCCTACTGGGTCCCTGGAGAAACTGGCTCCCTGTCTTCAACTGAGAATCTAGAATCTGAGCCTGTAAGATGAATCTAATGAAGAATACCCAAGATAATGGATTCCGAGTTGAGTGAGTCTATGGGAGAAAAGAGAAGGCCTGAACGAAAGGGCTGGGAAAGGCATATAGGGTGGTGAGGTTAGTATTGCTAGGCTTTCTCCTCCTTTCCTTTTAGTTTGCTAGAAACAGGTACAACTCTAGGGTGGGGAGAGAAGGCAGGTAGACACAAGAAAATGTAAATATAGTTCATTCTGTTAGACAGTTTACATTTTAAACTGGTTTGGCTTGAGAGAAACAGAATGTCTTTTATTCCTCTCCCTTAACTACAATAGCAGCTATAATCTGTGCAGTTCAGCTCCAAAAAAATAGGGCTCCTGCAAGATGGTTTCCAGGGCAGAGAGCTGAAAAAGTAGATCTAAAGTTTCCAGATAAGAAATAAAACCAAGGGTCCCCCCAAAATGAGGTCACCAACCACCTGTTCCTTGGAGGGGTCATTTATGCCCAAGTAACTAGGCTGGTCAGTTCAAGGTGGAACCCATGTGGTTGTATCAGAGGGTTGCAGCAGCCAACATCAAGGCCAGGCAGTCACTGAGGAGAGGTGGGAACTGAAGGCAGGTTTCTAAGACCAGAGACTCTGTTAGTACTAGAGAAGGTGACTTGCGGGTGGGATGCCTAGAAGGGTTGGCAATAAAGAAACGCTGGCACTGTTCAAAACAGTATTTGAATATGTTAACAAAGAAAAAGTCTCCTTGTCCCTCTTAATCCATACCTAGATACTTCCACCCCCATCAGAGATCTTAAAATGGATACACCAGCCATATGAAGATTCCAAAAACATGTTTCAACTTATCAGGCTAGTTCCTAAAACAGGCTGGGGAGCCTCTACATCCTGGTAATTACCAAAAATCTGCCAGAAAGCCTTTGACCTCACTTAGGCCAGGATCTGGGGTCCAGATGGGGGTTGCTTATAAAGAGTGACTCTCAAATGTGGGCAAAATAAATAATATATTGCTTCACAAGATGGCCAATGAAGAGGAGGTGATACAAAAGAAGGTGCTACTGTCTCTGTTGGCTGGAAGAACTTTTTCTGTTGGTTGAAATGGGGTTAGAGGAAGATAATGGGAAAACATGGTCTAGGGAAGACACAAATGAAAGCTCCTAGAGGCAACCTTTCTTTGAGAAATCTTTCCTCACATTGTGCCTCCAGTAGAATTTAGCATTTTAAGTCCTTAGAGAAAACTCACCTTAAGCAGCAGCCAAATGACCAAAAAAGAGTCTTTTATCAGGTACAGGACCTAAAGCTGAACCCAAAGGAGATTTCTGGAGAAACAATTTGGAAAGCAGGATGTGTATGTCTCACACTAGGAATTTGGCCCCAATGTCAGGGACTTGACTATTGCTTGAGATGTACAAAGTAGATCCTACTTGCTCTGCCCTTTGCACAAGGACCATGGGGGGATGGGTGGGTGAAAGCTTTTCTTTGAACTGTCAGAGAATAGTTTTGTAATGGAGGTAGAAAGCCAAGCAAAAAAAATGTCCTGCCCCTTGCCTTCCTGGGAGATTGGGGGTTGGTAGCCATCATTCTCAAGCTACTAAGAAGCATGTGACTCACCAAAGCAGTATAACATTAGTGTGATTTTTCAGTGATAGCTGCCAGCCCTAAACCATCTTCCTTAGAAAATGGCATTGGAGTGCGACCTTGAACTAGGGAAGGCCAAATTCAAGACGAATGGCCAACAATAAACACTGGAAGTTTAGATCTATAAGAAGAGGGGCATGGATTTCACCTGAGCCAGAAAGGGATGTATAGGAATGGGAGCAAGAACGGCATTGTTTCTGGAAAAGTATAGCTTAGAACAGGACCTCTAACCACAGTGGGGAGGCAGGAGCAGGGCAGATTGGGCCTTCAATGCCGCAGCTGGTCTACACTTAGCTGACAACTTCCTCCTCTCCCATCTCCAATAGATGGGCTTTACCATCACATGTAATCCATCCAGAGGTACAGGCAAGCCACTGAGGCACTGCACTAGCTTTACTCAAAGAGAAAGAAAAGGCATCTGGATTATCATTGTCACAAAGAAGAGAAAACCCAAACCAGGTATAAGGATCCCTAACAGGGAAGATACCAATAATTCTCACAAAAGTATTCAGGCTGCTAAGTTTCTGGGACAATAGCAAATGCAGCCATGTGTGATAACTTATGTGGACAATGGCCTCTGAGATTGAGTTGTAGAAGGCAAACTATTTTCTGGGTTTCCTGATAGAAGCAGGATGCTCAGTAGCAAGGACTAGAGTGGTAGACTTCACCAGGCCCTGAGGCCATCCTTGCTCCTTTCAGGTATTGGGACAATGAGACCATGCTGACCTGCTTTACAAAGTTTCCAGAGTTGATGGTTGGTCCCAGGTGGTGGTCCAGAATCCAAGCAGAGAGCAATGGACCACGCTCAGGCCTCCTGAGCAAGGGACCTTCCACATCTCTTTTTTTGGTCTTCCTCTCAGTATCCTACTTACAGAAATTACAGATAGTTTTTCCCCTTGAGACCAATTAAGATTGACCTACCTAATATATAGAATATAAAAAAATACAGAACTTTTTGACATTCTCTCCTTTGGAAGTAAAATATACATGATCCAACTATGGAAGAGGAAGAAGAAGAAGAAAGGCCAAAGGCAGGGATCCCTGACTATCCCAATACATGACACTCTTACTCCAACCTCCTCTGCAATTTATAGGTCACCAGAGCAAGGACTTTCTCCTCAGGAGAAAGGAAGGACCACAGTCCCCTGTCTTAAGCTTAGGAGAAAATACAGCCACCTCAGAGGTTCACTCAACCCTGAGGGGAATTTTCAAGTAAACAAATGAAGTTGGGTCGCACCATTTGGAAGGTGGGTAGGAAACATGGGATCAGTAGCTACACGCGGGGAGCCCCATCTGAAGGCCTGTGCTCCTCCCTCCCCTCCACTCCCACTGGTGTACTTGCCCCAGGAGAATGAGGGGGCTCTCCCAAACTAAAGAGAGATGGGTGAGAGAGAGGGAGGGGCCTTTGTTTCATGGTAGCCTCCCCATCAGCCTCTAGTCCCAGGCAATGCTGGCAGCTGGGATTCCTAAAACCAGGAACTCATGGCTCTTCGGAAGAGCAATCTTAATACAAGAAAAATGTGCAAAAGAAAAAAAAAATTAAATAACTCAATCCAAGTATACAAGATTAATATTCTGTCAGAGCAAGAACACTTTGTTTTGGATTTCTCCCTTCCCCTCCCACCTCCCACCTCTGGAATATTCCATCTGCTCAAGTACCCAATATAAGAGTTATACAGATCAGGGCAGAGGATTGGGAAGGATGAAAAAAGATAAAAAGGAAGTCACCATTAAGGAAAAAAGAAAAAAATAAAAATAAAAAAAGGTGCAAATTGATTACCTTAGTCCTCCTTTGTCTACCCCTGGGCTCCTGGGTTAAAGACATGTGTGCAGCCAAAATATAGTGTAAGGAAGAAAAACCCAACACATCCCCTTCTTGTCACAAAACCCAAATGTGAGCCTCAGATGGTTCTGTCTGTCCAGAGGGTACGCCCTCCAGGGAAGGGGGCGGAGCAGGTCAAGAGCACAGTCTCCAGGGCAGCAGAGGTGTGTGGTGGCTGATTTCCCTGCCCACCAGAGGGCTGCTCTTCTGCTGGTCGGTGGTGCTTCCCATCCCCTCCCCTCCCCGGAGGCAGATATTATAGCTGGAAACCCTCCATGGGGGCCTCAGGCTGCTGGAAGATGAACTGCTGTTGCGTTTCATCTACTTGGGGAGCCAGGCTGCTATCGTCGTCTTCTACACCAAAGTAGTGCTCTATGAGGTCGAAGGCCTTCTGGTAGATCTCTTGGTTCTCGTGGCTCTGGAGAAACTCAATTTTATCCAAGCCTAACGTAGCAAGAAGGAAGGAGAGTGAAGTGTGGGTGCTTTTCTATAGGTAGATGAAACATTTATCTATTTTCCTTCCCTGAGGTACGTTAGTGCTTACAAAACAACTAAGATGATCAGATCATTCTTGGACCTGAAAGAAAAGAGTCAAGATCTCCTCCCAAAACTACAGAATCCCAAAGCAAAGAGACCAAAATGTCAGTTATAGAGGATCTAGTCCTGATTCTGCTTTAAACTAGCTGCATGACCTGAGCAAATCATCAGCCTCTCTTCTCACAGATGGGTGATGAGTTAATCCAGCATTTTTCTTTCCCTCTTTTTCTCTCTTTTCTCTCCTCCCTCCCTCTCTTCCTTTTCTTCCTTCCTTTCCTTCCTCTCTTTCTCTCCTCTTTCTTCTTTTTTAATTAATTGGGCAGCAGTTTGAACTGAAAACGGCTCAGAATGCTCCCAAGCATTCTTATGGGAACTTGTCAGAAACTCTGCTGAAAACACATGCCTTCTAGCTCCTTATTCTATCCCATTATCAGTTTTGGATCTTTATCTTTGTGTCTGTACCATACCTACTTATTAGGTAGAGCCTATCAGAAAGAGAACTGATCTATCGTTCCTCAGAGGGAGAAAAAACTGTTGGGATAAAACTAGATTTAAAAGACCCAAATCCAAATTCTAGCTCCACTCCAGCTACTCAATACATGCCTGTTACACGCGTGGTATCATCTGAAACTCTGTGGATGGTATAACTTATCTTTAGACACAGACTCAAGTCTCACAGAAGGTATGGATGCTCCCCAACATACTGTCTCACATATATACACCACTTTGGAGGCTGACAGTCCTGAGGTTCTGACCTAGAATCTCTACACTTGAGGCAGAGGTGAGGCTGGGTAGAGGGCACATACCATAGGCTTCCTCGATGAGGCCACAGTAGGGATTAACCCCTGAGCCACTGCGCTTGCCTTCTTGTTCTCCAAGCCGCAGGATGTTCTCCAGTCCATTGAGGGCCACTTGCACAATCTTGGAATCCATTACAGTCAGCAAATCGCACAGGGGTTTGATGCAACCCAGTGAGACCAGGTACCTGCGGGCCAGAGACCAGGCAAGTTCTAAGCTAATGCAGGGCAACTGAAGTGCTGGGCAGGTGCTGTGGCCTGTGGGCTTCACTCATACATGTTAATACTCTCAGCAATCCACTCTACTGACCCTTGATGACCACCTATCCTTTCTTTGTCTCAATCTCCCATTGCTGTGGTCTAGTTCATTTTACATAGGGATGCTCCCATACACTTCTCCTTGACTCCAATGTCTCCTTGGTTGTAACATACCACTCTGAACACATCATTTCTCTGCTTAGAATTTTCACAGAGGCCAGGTGTGGTGGTTCACGCCTATTATCCTAGCATTCTAGGAGTCTGAGGTGGAAGGACTGCATGAGGCCTGCTGTTTAAGATCAGCTTAAGCAAGAGCAAGACCCTGTCTCTACAAAAAATTAGCTGGAAGTGGTGGTGTGCAACTGTAGTTCCAGCTACTCGGGAGGCTGAGGCAAGAGAATTACTTGAGCCCAGGAGTTTGAGGTTGCTGTGAGGTCAGATGATGTCACTGAACTCTAGTCCAGGCAACAGAGTGAGACTGTCTCAACAAAAATAATTTTCACAGGCTCCTTATTTCCTTCAAGTCCAAGTTCTATGGCATTACAATACAGACTCCATAATGTGGCTCCTACTTCCTTTTCTAGCTCTACCTCCCATTACTCCATTCCCAGAACACTTCTAAAGGACTCCATATTTCTGATTCTTATACCTTTACTTATGCTTTTCCTTATATAAGAGGCCTTTTATAACCCCATATTTATCCTTCAAAGGTCAACTCAGTGGCTATCACTTTCCTCCTAAGGCTTTATTTTTACATATTTTTTTGAGGCAGAGTCTCATTCTGTTGCCCAGGCTGGAGTGCAGTGGCATCACTGTAGCTCACTGCAACCTTGAACTCCTGGGCTCAAGTGATCCTCCTACCCCAGCCTCCCAAGTAGCTAGGACTATAGGTGTGTGCCAGCATGCCCGGCTAATTTTTTCTATTTTTGGTAGGGGGGAGGGGGTCTAGCTCTTGCTCAAGCTGGCTTTAAACTCCTGACCTCAAGCAATCCTCCTGCTTCGGCCTCCCAGGATTATATGCGTCAGCCACTGTGTCCAGCCTCCTAAGGCTTTATATATACTGACTATACTCCCCTTAGTAGGCAAGTAAAGGGTAAGAGGCTTTTTCAATTCCCATCACTCCTATTAATGGTCAGATAATGGAAACTAAAATAAAAAAGCACATACACAAAACAGCTTTCTATTTGCTTCTCTCAAGTCTCATCCCCCACAATGATTTCCCAAACAAGCTGCTCTGACTAAGCTACAGCATGGTTCCCCTTCATTTGTATGAATAATTGAGAACTACACAGATTTCAGTCCTCTAGAGGGTAGGAAAAGATAGAGGAAGGATACATGTCTATGTCATAGGTTTCTATTCTCCAGGAGGGAAAAGAAGTACCAAACATCATCATCTATAAGAATCTATTCCAGAGTCACTGTAGCAGCTTACCAGTTAAAAACCCTGTTACAGCTGGAATAGGAGGCAGATCAATCTGAGCGAAAGCAGTTTAGAGGTCATCTGTAAACCATGAGCAAACAGGGAGAGCACACATATCATTCAAGACAATGGGAAAGGAATATGATACCTGATCTGCTCAGGGGTTCCTCCTGATGTGGCATTGGTGATGGCCCAGGCTGCCTCTTTTCTTGTACGGAACTCTGCTTTCTGAAGAATTTCGATCAACACAGGGAAGATATTTGCATCTATAACAGCCTGAGAGAAGATTGAAGGAAGGGGGATGGAGGGAGAATGTCACTTTACGAGAAGAAAGCAAATCCAGCCCCCAAATCAGCTAAGACTTAGTTAGACATCTTCCCCTCATGGGAGTTCTCTTTTGTTCTTCCCATATAGATGACAGATTACAGATGAACCGAGCTTCAACTACACAGATGCTTTGACCAACAGCACACACTGACTCCAATTTCTAAAGGGGAACAAATTCTTTCTTCTGAAAGCAAATATCCCATTGCCTCTCATGTTTCCTACAGCTCCCTATACCTCCTGACTTTTCTGCTTGTTCTACCTGTATTTGAGCCCTGTTGCCAGCAGTGATATTTGAAATGGTCCAGCAAGCTTCCTTCCGGATTGACTCCTTAGGGCTGCTCAACAAGTGGAGAAGACAAGGGAGGGCTGAACAGTTAAGAATGACCTGGAAAACCAAAAGCACATGGAAAAAAAATTATTATAGATAAATTGAGCTTAATCAAAATTTAAAACTTTTGTACATCAAGACACCAGACTAAGGCCAGGTGCAGTGGCTCATGCCTGTAATGCTAGCACTCTGGGAGGCTGAGACAGGAGGATTGCTCCAGGTCAGGAGTTCGAAACCAGCCTGAGCAAGAGTGAGACCCTGTCTCTATTATAAATAGAAAGAAATTAATTGGCCAACTGAAAATATAAAGAAAAAAATTAGCTGGGCATGGTGGCGTTTGCCTGTAGTCCCAACTACTCGGGGAGGCTGAGGCAGAAGGATTGCTTGAGCCAGGAGTTTGAGGTTGCTGTGAGCTAGGCTGACGCCATGGCACTCTAGCCCAGGCAACAGAGCACAACTGTCTCAAAACAAACAAACAAACAAAAAACAAAGTAAAACACTCCCCCCAAACCCAGAAAATAATAAGCATTGGCAAAGCTGTGGGGAAACTGGAACCTGTACATTGTTGATGGGAATGTAAAATGGTAGAGTAATTGTGCAAAACTGTACAGTGGGTCCTAAAAAAAACTAAATATAAAATGACCACATGATCCACTAATTCCACTTCTGAGTATATACCCAATAGAAATGAAAACAGGGACTCCAACAAATATTTGTATATCAAAGTTCATAAGAGCATTATTCACAATAGCTAAAAGGTGGAAGCAACCCAAATATCCATTGATAGATGAATGAATAAATAAAATATGGTGTATACATACAATGAAATATTATGCAGCCTTAAAAAGGAAGGAAATTCTGACACATGCTACAACATGGATCAATCTTGAAGATGTTAATCAAGCTAAATGAAATAAACCAGATGAAAAAGGACAAATACTGTATGATTCCACTTATATGAGGTACCTAGAGCAGTCAAACTCATAGCGACAGAAAGTAGAATGGTGGTTACTAAGTTTTGAGGGGGAGGGAGGAATGGGGAGTTATTGTTTAATGGGTACAGAGTTGGTTTGAGATGATGAAAAAGTTCTGTAGATGGATGGCAATGATGATGAAATAACAGCATGAATGTACAAATTCCACTGAAATGGTTAAAATGGTATATTTTATGTTATAATGTGTCCAAGTGTGCATGTGTGTGCACACACATGCACACAAATAACTTAGAAAGTATGTGTGTGGATTTAACTAAGACTGCTTACCTGTAAGAAACCTGTCAAGAATCCCAAAGAATTATGCCAACTAGTCAAGACCCAAAGAATACCTCATATCTCCAGCCTTTGAGCAGGGGACCTTGTTTACTAAGTCCTCACTGGAGGAGTTATTCACACAAGATTAATACAAGATAGTATCCAAGTGACCCCTAAAGATCTAGAAAGCAAGGGTGGAGTTCCATTGCTTTCAATATCTCAAAGGGACCACAACTCAAACTTAACTACGTTACAATGTCCCAGGCAGTAAGTCCAGTTATTCCATTTAGTTTTCCTTTGCGAGCATCCACTGGAAGATGATTTGTTTCCAATTTATAGAAGAAAAAGGGGAACCAAGTTTCCCATAATCATTTAGAGAATGACAGAGCTACATCTTTTCACTCGCTGCTTCCCATCAGTACTAGAGCCCTTAGCAGGAAGGCTTTTGTCCACAGGCAGCTTTCCTCAGTGCTCTCCCATTGCTGGTCTAAGATCCTGCATCCTCCTCCTTACCTGGGTCTGGATGTCATCCCCAGTGACGATGTTACCCACAGCTCTCAGGGCAGGGGAAGCCACTTTATAATCGTTGTGCCTACAGAAGAGGGAGATCTGATCACCAGAGAGCCAGGACACCATTTTTAGCCCTGCTGACCACCAAGGCTGGCAGCATTCTCACGGCTCCAGACCTCTGAGTAGGACAGCAAACTGCTAATGCAGATCTTTAGTCTGAGCTTGCAGAAGTTCAGGGAATCTGTACCCTCTCTCACTGAGACTACTCACATCAGCAGCTCTACCAATCTTCGGCACACTCCAGAGTCTATGACTGCCTGGATTTTCTCATTGGGGCCATCTGACAGATAAGAGAGGGCCCAGCAAGCATCTGCCAGCAAGTCTGAATCGCTGCTGAAGAGTAGGCGAGACAGTACCGGCAAACAAGGAGAGACCTGTTGGAAGCAGAGTGAGACAGACTCATGCAGACAAGACTACAACAGCTCCATCACTAACCCTAACACTGCTACTCCCTCTTCCACAAGTAATTCTCAGCCCTGGGAATCTCCACTACAAAGAACCTTCAGACTTACCTTTTCACTTTACCATCGAGGTATACAAGATCTCCTACTTCACTGACAATCGCCTCTTTCAGTTTCCCATGATTTGAGACTCTAAGGGGTACCCCAAAGACTTAAAAACTCCATACGAAGGAACCTGCTATTGCTCAGGGACCGGTAAGTAGCTTACCTTTGCAAACTCTGGGGGTGGGTTCTTCCCTCGACAGAGGTTTGACAGCGCCCAGACTGCATTCCGTGTCATTGTCAGTCGTGTGGACTTGGTAAGGAGTCTGAAGGAAACAGCAAAGACAGATCCTGAGCACTGATGCCTTGGCATAGTGCTATTGCCAATGAATGCTGGGGACAAATCTAATCAGACCCCAAGATTCTAGCAGCCTATCTGTTTCTTCCTACCCTAGACGTATGTTAACAGAGCAGGTATAGGCCAGAAGGTCGACCTCTGCACAGAGTAATTTTGTGCAGGACCAGCTGTGGTTAGTTAATACCATAGATAATAGGGACAAAACAAAGGGCTAGATATTAAGTAAGCCTGTAAAACTTTTAAAGTAGGATATACTGTGCTCCTAACCCTGGCCACAAATCCAGGACAAGGAGTAGTGTTCTCTTTGGAAATAAAAGCTGAAGATCTGGTATGAGAGATTTAGCCCTGCAAGTATGGAATGATTTTCTGTGAAGGGTCCAAGAAAGTGATAGTGGTAGCCTATGAGATTGTGGTCTCTGCAGAACAGTTCATTCATCTGTTTTAGTATAGATGTAGCTTACTCTAAGAGTATATGGGGGAGGGATGGGAGACAGATCCAGATGACCCTTCATAGGGTCTTGGATCTATGATTTACAACAGAGCTGTCCAATGTACCTATGTATAACCCCAAAGCAAATCAATGCATTCTGTCGAGAAGTCTGGATTTTGCCAGATGGGATAGTCCTGCCTTTCTCTCTACTGGCTCAAAAATGAGGGGCATATGACCAACATCAGGTTCTACAGTACCATTAAGTGAGAAATAAGATCCTCCTTGGCATAGACCGGTGGCACAATCTTTTAAATCTCAAAAGATACCTATCTTTTACTTTGGTAATCAGAATGTATCTTTAGAGTTTTTGTATTTACCTATTATCTTAAGGGATCAAGTAAGCTGTCCCTAAATGATCTGTCACATGGCTACCCTTGAGATACCCAGGTGCAGATGATCATAATTACTCACGTTAACAAAGGATTAAGGATGGAACAGTTCAAGACGTAATCTCGGCAAACGGAGCTGTCTCCAGCTATGTTTCCCAGTGCCCAGACTGCCTGAAAAGGGGATGATGGAACTGTCACCCACAGAACCTGGTAGCTTCTGTGAGTACTATATAGCCACAACTACACAGTGAGAATGATGTCTAAGAACCATGTCAAGGCCTGAGACACACTAAACAAGCTCAGGCAACCTCCCTGTTAAAATCCTTATTGAGCACTTGCCCTACAAGGACCTTTCTCATGGGAGGTCCCAGTTCAGAGGAGACAACAGGTTGTCATCTGTGCTAGCCAGAGAAACCAAACCAATACCTCCCCAATCCCGCCTCTGAAAAAAGAAAGTGATCAGAAAGTTGCATTCTTAAAGATGCCTTGGACCAATCCTGTATGTGTTAATGGATAAAAGATCCTACTACCACTCCCTACTTCTGACCAACTAGCAAGAATCCAGTGGAAGAAACGGAAGTTATATCTTTATCTCCATGATCGATGTCTTTTTTTCCCAATACTACTTCTGACAACAAATGTACGGAGTTTTTTCCACAACAGCCATCAATTTGCTGATACCACTGTGTGTCCAACAATTTAATTCAATTCTGACACTAACTCCTGGAGTCAGCACAGACCCCACAAGACTGCCCCCACTTCAGACACCAGTTTTAAGTCCTGTACTTCTGACCAAACAGCTATAAATTGGTCATCCCTATATTCCCCTCCTCAGTTTGGTAATTTGCTAGAACTGAACTCAAGAAAAACTTTACTTATACTTACCAGTTTATTAAAAGGATACAACTCGGGAACAGCCAAATGGAAGAGATGCAGAGGGCAGGTAAGGCAAGGTACATACAGAGTAGTGGGTGGGAGAGCAGAGTTTCCATACCCCCTGCCACCTTACCAAAACATCAATGTTTGGGAATGTGTTCACTAACCTGGAAACTCTCTGAATCTCATTGTTCAAGAGTTTTTATAATCCCCTTCCCTCTCTCAGGTTGGAGGATAGGGCTAAGAGTTCCCACCTTTGAATCCTATGTTTGGTTCTTCTGTTCTAAGGCTACCAAGAATGAGTTATCTCATTAACATAGAATCAGGTGTGTTCTAAAGGGGCTCTATAAATAAAAGACACTCTTATCACTCAGAAAATCCCAAGGGTTTTAAGAGCACTGTGCCAAAAACCAGGACAAAGGCCAAATATATTTTTTATTATACTGTAGGTACTATCAAGAATTAAGACAAATCTAAGCATTACCTGTTCCTGTACATCCTCAAAGTCTGAGTTAAGCAGCTCTATAAAAATGGGGACGGCTCCTGCTTCAATGACAATTTTGGTCTGCTGAGAGGTTCCAGAGGCAATGTTTGTTAGAGCCCAGGCAGCTTCAAACTGAAAGTGAGATTAAGCATTGATTAAAAGGTCATTCCAGACTAAGCAGTCATGCCTATCAGCTGCCTTAGAACAGTAAGCCTCTTGCCCATGAATTAAAAAACCTACACAAAATATAAGCAAGCCTCTTACTCATGAATTTAAATACAAAATACAAATACACAAAAAATACAAACCTTTCCCCTCTTCCCTCTAAATAGTGGGAAGAGGCAATAATGTGACATAATGGGAAAAACAAAGTGGGCCTCAATGGTCCCAAATTTAGCCCTGCATTACCATAGCACCCATGGATGGCAAGTCACCTTTTTATATCCTGAGCTTCATTTCTTTTCTTTCTTTTTTTTTTAATTGTGGAAAAGAGGTTTTTCTTTTTTCCAAAAATTGCACCAAAGTAAAGCAAAGCTCTAGTTGATGCGGGCGTGTTGTGTAGGCATTAGCAGTACTGCCCTCACTATTTGTTCATTGGACAGCAGCGCTACCCCAAGACAAGGATGGTTGATTTTCTTCATTTCTGAAATGAGGATTAGAGTGTGATGGGTTTCGCAAAGTCCTTTCAGTTGAGTTTCTGGCACGTTTCAATGAAGTGACCCATCACCTGTCACTGAGAAGAGAGACCCGGAAAGGCTAATCAGTGTGCCTCAGGCCACACAGATAGTTAGAAGTGGACTATACCCTCTGATATATAAATGAATGATCAGTCTGACTTACTGCAGTATCTTTCCTTTGAGATTGTTTTAAGGAAGAGATTTTGGTTCTCCTTCACTGAAGCCAATAACATGTTAGCAAACTGATGGTTTCTCTTAAATGGTTCCTCATATTACTTGTCTATTCCTGAGAGATGTGTCTGTAGAAATATCCCACTGCAATTTCTTGGAAGGGCTTTCATCTAATAACTCCTACCCCGCTGGCCTTACCTGTAATGTACAATTCTCGTTCCTCTTCAGAAACTCCACAAACCGATCCACCACTCCCGGTGTATTGATAACTTCATCTATTGGAGGACTAGGCTCTGGAAGAGGGAGAAGGGAAAAGAAAAAGTCAAGAGAGGTTTTGTCTGATCCTTTCACAGGGGTCAGCTCACAACTCTTCCTAGATACTTCTTTTTTTCTCCCTTTTGTTCCACAACAATCATCTTGGAATAGATACCTCTGACTACCCTTGTGAACATTCTCAAACTTCCTCCTGGTAAGGTGGTTTTAACAATACCTGCTTGTCTTTGAATAGTTGGAATGCTGAAGAGTAGAACCAATCCTAATTTAGGTATGCTCACCTTTGGCTTACTGCACATAAGCAAAGAATGATTAAGTCTGTGAGGAAAGCTCAAGGGATAAACAACCCTAGTCTAAACATTTTCCTTCTCAGACAGACCAGTCATCTCTTCATGGGAGGACTGCTTAATACACTGAAACAAGAGGTATTTTCCTATTACACATCAAATTTTATCAAACATCTATTATGTACCACACAGTTCTATGTATTGAGGATATAGGAGTTAACAAAACCCAAGTCCCTGCCCACATAAAGCTTACATCCTAGTTGGAAAAGACATTTTAATATGTCAGATGATAATAAATATAAAGGGCGGAAAAAGAATATGTAGGGCAAGGTAAAGAGATAAAAAATGCTGAGGGTGGGGGTAGCTTGCAATTTTCGATAGGGGTCAGGGTAGGCTTTATTAAGAAGGTAGGATTCGATAATAGAAGTGAGGGAGATGCAACATAGATATTTGGGAGTAGAGGATATCAGGTAGAAGGAATATTCAGTGCAGAAGTGGGAATGTGCTGCCTTATACAAGGAACACCAAGGCCAGCAGGGCTAGAGCAGAACGAGCAGGGAGAGAGTAGTTGATAACATCAGTGAAAAGAAACAGGAGGCTAAGTCACACAGGTAGGGCCTCTCTCAGAGGGACCAGGCTCTGTACCTTTGGAGAGCAGTTTCCGAAATTTCTGTGTGGTTGCTAACTGCAGGTCAGAATCTTCAGAAAAGAGCATCTCCACCATCTCTCTTGTGATCACACTCTCCTAGAACAAAAAACAAGTTTAAGACTTTGCAAACCAACACTAGAGCCAGATGTGAGCACATAATCCTGCTTGGCATCCTGTTTTCTAAGACTTGAGGGCAAGAGATTGGCAATAACAGGCTCAGGAGAAGGGGTTTGTTTAATCCACAGCTGCTTCCAGTTGGCACATTTGAAAGTGATTCCTGGCTGGGCACTGTGGCTCACACCTATAATACTAGCACTCCAGGAGGCCTAGGTGGGAGGATTGCTTGAGCTCAGGAGTTCGAGATCAGCCTGAGTAAGAGTGAGACCCTGCTTCTACTAAAAATAGAAAAAATTAGCTGGGCAACTAAAAAAAAAAAAAAAAAAAAAATAGAAAAAATTAGCTGGCCATGGTAGTGCATACCTGTAGCCCAGCTACTTGGGAGGCTGAGGCAGGAGGATCGCTTAAGCCCAGGAATGTGAGGTTGCTGTGAGCTAGGCTGATTACCATGGCACTCTAGCCCAGGCAACAGAGTGAGACTCTGTCTCAAAAACAAAACAAAACAACAAAATTCAGGCCGGGCGCGGTGGCTCAAGCCTGTAATCCTAGCTCTCTGGGAGGCCGAGGTGGGCGGATCATTTGAGCTCAGGAGTTCGAGACCAGCCTGAGCAAGAGTGAGACCCCATCTCTACTATAAATAGAAAGAAATTAATTGGCCAACTAATATATATAGAAAAAAAATTAGCCGGGCATGGTGGCACATGCCTGTAGTCCCAGCTACTTGGGAGGCTGAGGCAGCAGGATTGCTTGAGCCCAGGAGTTTGAGGTTGCTGTGAGCTAGGCTGACGCCACGGCACTCACTCTAGCCTGGGCAATAAAGTGAGACTCTGTCTCAAAAAAAAAAAAAAAAAAAAAAAAAACAACAAAATTCAAAAAACAAAAGAAAGTGATTCCTTCTGGGGCAATGGCTTCCTTTAAATGTTTCCTCAGATATTTCCATCAGAGACAAATCCTTGTTGACTACTTAAGCTGACCAGTCACAAAAGGGCCCATGGAGGAAGGAGCATGGTTACTAGCTATGACATGAACTACTCAATTTCTATTCTTAGAAGCAGGTACTTCTCAGGCCTGCCTGAGGCGCATGCAAGGGCCTTACCCCAGTAGTAGAGCTCACATAGGAGTCCATGAGGAGACTATCAAACATGGCAGCTTCTTCATTAATCAGCTCCACATTTCTCCGTTTAAAAAGCTGAAAGTTTAAAATGAAGAGATAGCAGTATGATTACTCACTGATTCAAAGAAAACAAAGAACAACCCAGTGTTAAATTATGGCATAAGTGACAAGGAAATATTAGAGCAGTTGAGAAAATGAGGTCAAACTTTATACAGTAGTCCCCCATTATCCACAGTTTTGCTTACCATAGTTTCAGTTACCTGTGATAAACTGTGGTCCGAAAATATTAAATAAAAAATCTCAGAAATAAACAATTCCTAAATTTTAAATTGTCATTCTGAATAGTGTGATAAAATCTCACACTATCACACTCCGTCTTCCCTGGGATATGAATCATCACTTTGTCCAGTATATCCATGCTGTATATGCTACTGCCCGTTAGTCACTTAGCAGCTGACTCCATTATCAGAGTGCAGTGATTTTGTTCAAGTAACCCTTATTTTACTTAAAAATGGCCCCAAAGTGCAAAAGCAGTAGTGCTGGCAATTTGGATATGCTAAAGAGAATCTGTAAATTATTTCTTTAGGTGAAAAGATGAAAGTGTTAGACTTCACAAAGCTGTCAGAAGCAAGAAGGAAAGGAAAGGAAAGGAAAGGAAAGGAAAGGAAAGGAAAGGAAGAAAGAGGAAAGATGAAAGTATAGGAAAAAACATAGTATATATAGGGGTCAGTACTCCCCAGTTTCAGGGATCCACTGGGGGTCTTGGAACATATCCCATGCAGGTAAGGAAGGGAGTGCTGAATGCTGACATGGAAAGATATGGAAAGGCTTTTCTTTCCATGGTATATCTAATTGTTAGCCTTATTTAAGAGATCATTTTTATAAGTAAAAAAACGTTTAAAGGCCGGGCGCAGTGGATCATGCCTGTAATCCTAGCTCTCTGGGAGTCTGAGGCAGGCAGATTGCTCGAGGTCAGG
Organism: Mirza zaza; assembly: GCA_008750895.1. Classification (NCBI taxonomy): domain Eukaryota; kingdom Metazoa; phylum Chordata; class Mammalia; order Primates; family Cheirogaleidae; genus Mirza; species Mirza zaza. The sequence continues at coordinate 115,424 of VSMD01055079.1, forward strand.
AGTTTGAAACCAGCCTGAGCAAGAGCAAGACCTCATCTCTACAATAAATAGAAAGAAATTAATTGGCCAATATATATAGAAAAAATTAGCCGGGCATGGTGGTGAATGCCTGTAGTCCCAGCTACTCGGGAGGCTGAGGCAGCAGGATTGCTTGAGCCCAGGAGTTTGAGGTTGCTGTGAGCGAGGCTGACGCCACGGCACTCACTCTCGCCTAGGCAACAAAGCAAGACTCTGTCTCAAAAAAAAGAAACATGTTTAAAGATTTCCATGCACTTTGCAAAAAAGATGATGTGTATGAAGTCCTTGAAGGAAACGAATAATGGTATAGCAAGAGGATAGGTAAACCAGGTCGGGTGACTGGATCTAGACCTAAGCAATGTACCAATCTGGTGGTGGTGTGGGATGGGAGTACAGATGGTGAGGCATTAATATAGTCTCAGTCCTGGGGATACTTACAAACAACAAACTCAAGAAAACAGAAAGAAGTAGGGCAGCCATAAAGGCTGATGAACCTCTTAAAAGGGCCTGGCTTGGAGCTGGGTGTTGAAGGGCAGGTCTAACATTCTGTTATTCTGAACGTTATACTGAAGGCCTAATAGCTGAATGTCATACTGAAGACATAAATGATGTCTAAGTTGGTCTAACTTGTGGAAAGGGGCTTTTTCTTAAAGCTTCCAACATTTTTTTACAACAAAGGAAATTGGATGATTGGCCTACTAAGCAAGCTATTTTGCTGAGCGGAAGGTGAAGGTGAGGCCCAAGGTGAAGGCCAACCATAGGGACTGGATGGCTGTCCTGACAGTATGTTTGAGAATACTCCAGTTAACACACTTGTTGCTCCCGCTTCTGCTTCCGGAGCTGAATGCCCTCTTCTTCTCTTCTTCGTCTCATTTCCTCAGGGTTTAGGGCATTGTTCTTATAGCTCTTCATTCGATAATTGTCTTTCCCTGGGCTCGCCATGGTCTCTAGAAGAGAAGATACAAACACATGTGAAGAACTCTTAAAAGGACAGCATTTCCTTGTCAGCAGGTTTCTGTCTATACCCACCATTCACCTCCCGCCCCCCCCACCCCGTTTCAGGAGGACCACAGCTCTCAAGAGGGCCCAATACTCTCAATAAGCACCTGACATCTCTAATACCATCCCTACCAACACACATACACACACACACGTACACAGAGTCTCCTTTAATTATAAATAAGCTCATTAAATAGGTGGTATTAGAACAATTGGTATAAGCATATTAATAGTTAAAGGTGTGGGCCCTGGAGCTAGATTGTCTGGATTCAGATCCTGGCTCTATTTGTTAGCTGTGCAACCTTGAACAAGTTGCTTTAACCTCTATGCTTCAGAATTTTATCTTTAAAACAGGGACATAATAGTTCCTATTTCATAAAGTTGTTATAAGAATTAAACAGGTTAATACATGTGAAGTACTTTTAAGAACAATGCTAGGTGTGTGGTAAATTGGTAAATGCTCACAAGTTTTGATGATTCCAATTTTACAAGAAAGAACAGATATATGACTTATCCAATAAACTCAGATACCTTTAACCCAATCAGGTTAAACATAGTATACCCAATTCTGTGGAATACAATCTATCTTTTTTTTTTTTTATGACAGGGTCTTGCTCTGTAGCCCAGGCTAGGGTGTAGTGCCTCCCTGCAACCTTAAACTCCTTGAGGCTCAAGTGATCCTCCTGCCTCAGGCTTCTGAGTAGCTGGGACTACAGATGCGTGCCACCACACCTGGCTAATTTTTCTGTTTTGTAGAGATGTGGCCTCACTATTGCCAAGGCTGGTCCTGAACTCCTGGCCTCAAGCAATCGTCCTACCTTAGTCTCCCAAAGTGCTAGGATTACAGGCGTGAGCCACCGTCCCCAGCCTACAATGTATCTTTTAAAAAAGATCCATATGCCCACTATCTTTAAAAATTTTTTAAACATTTAAAATTTATTATGTAATACAATAAAAAAGTGTTAAACGTATGTAAGTTACAAACACAAACATAAAATGCACATCTGTAAACCTACCACCAAATCTAAGCACTAGAACATTTTCATTATGCCTGAATCTAGTTGTAGGCTCTTCCCTTAGCCCAGGCTTGCTTATCCTCATGTCCCCTCCCGCCAAAAGAAAACTGCTATCTGACTTGTAAATATCTTTGCTTCAGTTTTTATTAGTCACACATATATACATCCCTAAATACTATACTGTGTTTAGTCTTCTGAGAATTGTCTTCCTCCCACTTACTCACTGAGTTTTTAATACAGCTACATGTTTTTACATGTAGCTATATTTCATTCATTTTTCCTGGGTTATATTACTTTGTTATGTAAATACATCAAAATTTACCCGTGTCTCTCTTGGTTTCCTCTCTACCCGCCCCCCTCCTCTGAGTTTTTCCCTAGTACAACCTATGGGGACACTATTGAGGACTCAGTGATAGATACAAGTTTTCTGAAATTCTAATTTGTGCTTGAAAGCTAAAATTTTATTATTGACAAATACTGATTCATTTCCTGCATTTTGAAGAAATGTCTGCCCAATATCCAAGTATGAAAGGCATTAAAGAAAACCTAAAAAATGGGAGAGGCACATGACAGATGTATTTCACAGATATAGGAGTTCAATATCAGATATGGGTAATTTCAATTAAAATCTCAACAGCATTTTTTTGACGGCTTAACTAACTGATTGTATATGGCAGTAGAGTGATCACAGCTCACTGTAACCTCAAATTTCTGGGCTCAAGTGATCCTCCTGCCTCAGCCTCTTGAGTAGCTGGGACTACAAGCACTCTACTATTGTAGAGATAGGGTATTGTTCTTGCTCAGGCTAATCTTGAACTTCTAGGCTCAAGAGAGTATCCTTCCGCCTAGGCCTCCCAAACTGCTAGGATTACAGGGGAGATCCACCTTGCCTAGGCTGATTGTAAGGTTTTCTAAGGCTCCAAAAGATCCAACACACTCCTGAAAAATTAAGGTAGGAGGACCTACACTACCAGATGAAGAATTTTGTTAAAAATTATTAATTAAGGTAATGTAATATTGGAGCGAGAAAGAAACTGACTGATGGAAGGGAGCCTAAAACTATATTTGGGCATATAGGGAGATTTGATCAATTACAAGAGTCACATGGGGAAAAGAAAAGGCTATTTGGAAGACCATGCCAAGACAATGACTATATACATATGAAATCTAACCTCATTGGTAATCTGGGATTTGCAAATCAATATCCTAGTGAAATACCTTATTACACCCAATAGACTGTCAAAAGTGGCAATTCTATGTATTGGTCAACATATATATCAGTAGAAACCCTGTATGTTTTTCTTAGCTAGTGTAAATTGGCAATACATTGGAAGACAACTTTAGCACTAGCTGGTCAAGTTTAACATTTACCTGCCTACAACCCAGGAATTCATTCCTTAGAATAGCAGTTCTCAAAATATGGTCTACAGACCCCTGGGGGTCCCTGTAACTACTTCAAAGGGTCTAGATAGTAAAGACTAAGATGTTATTTGACATTTTCACTATGTGGATATTTGCACTGGTACTGTAAAAGAAATAGTGGATAAATCTGCTCATGCACAAATTAAGGCAATGGCACCAAATTATACTAGTAATCCTTGTGCTTTTCACCACCACTCTCACTGTTAAAAAAAAAATACTAGTTTCATTAAGAATATCCTTGGGGCCGGGCGCGGTGGCTCATGCCTGTAATCCTAGCACTCTGGGAGGCCAAGGCGGGCGGATTGCTCAAGGTCAGGAGTTCGAAACCAGCCTGAGCGAAACCCCGTCTCTACTACAAATAGAAAGAAATTAATTGCCCAACTAATATATATAGAAAAAAATTAGCCGGGCATGGTGGCGCATGCCTGTAGTCCCAGCTACTCGGGAGGCTGAGGCAGGAGGATCGCTTGAGCCCAGGAGTTTGAGGTTGCTGTGAGCTAGCCTGATGCCACGGCACTCACTCTAGCCTGGGCAACAAAGTGAGACTCTGTCTCAAAANAAAAAAAAAAAAAAAAAAAAAAGAATATCCTTGATGAAACAGTATAAAAATCAACTCTTGAAAGCATGTCGGGGGAAAATCATCTGTGGTTTTTTTTTTTTTTTTGGAGACAGAGTCTCACTTTGTTGCCCAGGCTAGAGTGAGTGCCATGGCGTCAGCCTAGCTCACAGCAACCTCAATCTCCTGGGCTCAAGCGATCCTACTGCCTCAAGCCTCCCGAGTAGCTGGGACTACAGGCATGTGCCACCATGCTCAGCTAAAAATTTTTTTTGAGACAGAGTCTCACTTTATTGCCCAGGCTAGAGTGAGTGCCATGGCGCCAGCCTAGCTCACAGCAACCTCAAACTCCTAGGCTCAAGCAATCCTGCTGCCTCAGCCTCCCAAGCAACTGGGACTACAGGCATGCACCACCATGCCCGGCTAATTTTTTTTTTTTCTATATATATTAGTTAGCCAATTAATTTCTTTCTATTTATAGTAGAGATGGGGTCTCACTCTTGCTCAGGCTGGTCTCGAACTCCTGAGCTCAAACGATCCGCCCACCTCGGCCTCCCAGAGAGCTAGGATTACAGGCTTGAGCCACCGCGCCCGGCCTAAAATTTTCTATATATATTTTTAGTTGGTCAATTAATTTCTTTCTATTTTTAGTAGAGACGGGGTCTCGCTCAGGCTGGTTTTGAACTCCGACCTTGAGCAATCCACCCGCCTCAGCCTCCCAGAGTGCTAGGATTACAGGCATGAGCCACCGCGCCCGGCCTCATCTGTGGTTTTTAAGTTGCTAGGTAAACTAGACATTTTTATTGATGCAATTTTTACTTGAAAGAATGACTTTGAGTGGATCCGCCCACCTCGGCCTCCGGAAGTGCTAGGATTACAGACGTGAGCAACCATGCCCAACCCACATTCTCTTGTCAATCAACTTAGTTATCTGCGGTTATGTGCCCTTTTCACCCTTAATATTATTTTATGTCCTCTTTTGTTCTTAAGAAACTTCACCAGAGACTTTACTATTTTTATTTTGGTCTTTTGAAAGATCCAAGGTTTGGCTTTGTGGATTCTCTCTATTATGTGATTGCTATCTCCTTTCCACTTCTTTTTTTCTAACTTAAGCTGTGTACCTAAGTACATACCTAAGTACAAGGCTGTACTATATTACCTTTCTAAAAATTGTAAATTTCCTTCAAATTAATATTTGTATTGTAATTCATTTCTGAATATCTAATTTCCATGGACTTTTTTAATTTGGATCATGAGAGTTTCTTTTTTTTTTTTTTTTGAGACAGAGTCTTGCTTTGTTGCCCAGGCTAGAGTGAGTGCCATGGCGTCAGCCTAGCTCACAGCAACCTCAGACTCCTGGGCTCAAGCGATCCTCCTGCCTCAGCCTCCCGAGTAGCTGGGACTACAGGCATGCGCCACTATGCCCGGCTAATTTTTTATATATATATATATAAGTTCGCCAATTAATTTCTTTCTATTTTTATAGTAGAGACAGGGTCTCGCTCAGGCTGGTTTTGAACTCCTGACCTTGAGCAATCCGCCTGCCTCGGCCTCCCAGAGTGCTAGGATTACAGGCGTGAGCCACTGCGCCCGGCCGAGAGTTTCTTAAAATGAGTAATGTTTGGGGCCTTTTGATTAATTTGTAATATAATCACACTGAGGTCAGAGTCCTGAGAAGCTTTTTAAATTTTTTGAGATCTGCTTTTTTAGCTTACTATGGATTCAATTTATATAAGTGTCCCATTTGTGCTTGAAAGAAACTATAATATTCAATTACTGTGCATGGCATTCTGTACATATGTCCACTAAATCAAGTTGTTCATTACACTGTTCAACTCTTCCATTGCTTTACACTGACGTTATCCATGTTATCCTGCAGTTTAATTTTGTTTTATATATTTTTAACTATTTCATTAGGGGTATACACATTCAGAACCACTGTAGCTTGCTGGTGAATCAAACAGTTTATTATTAAAAAGTGAGCTAAATTATTCCTTAAGAATGCTCTCTGTTGCTCTTTTTATTTTGTTGAATACTAACATAATTATCACCTCCACTTCCAGCCATGATGAAATAACATGGAGAGGATTTACCCTGCTGCTGTAAACTGTTTCAGACATTGGACAATGGCAGTGCAGAATTATGATTCCCCAAGCAAGGGAAATAAATGAAGTGAGCCCTACTTATCTCCTTGGCTTTCTGCCTGGGAAGCACATTCTAGAGCAGGGAGGAGTCCCAAACAGAGCACTCACTGGTTGAGGAGAGAGACTAGAGAGATCAGGGAGACTGAGGCAGCTGGAAATTGCAAGGCAGAGTTGTAGAGAGAAGGGAGACACACAGAAAAAAAGGTTGGGAAATCTGCTTAGGGTTTCTTAAGTCTTTGCTGAAGACTAAGGATGCATACATGTAAGATGAAGCTCCATGAGTCAGGGAAAGGGCTGCAATGAAAGGACACCACACAGTTACTTGAAGTCCTACGAAGAAATAAAAATCTAGCCTGGCCCAGTGGCTCCTGCCTATAACCCTAGCACTCTGGGAGGCCGAGCCAGGTGGATTGTTTGAGCTCAGAAATTCGAGACCAGCCTGAGCAAGAGCGAGACCTCAATCTCTACTAAAAATAAAAAATTAACCGGGCATGGTGGCACGCTAGTCCCAGCTACCTGGGAGGCTGAGGTGGGAGGATCACTTGAGCGTAGGAGTTGGAGATTGCTGTGAACTAGGCTGACGCCACAGCATTCTACTCAGGACAGCAGAGTGAGACTGTCTCAAAAAAAAGGAAAAAAAGAAAAGAAAAAAAGAAAAAAACTTTGGTAAAGGTAACTACATGGGCTAATAGAAAAGCCAATATTATTGTATTTTTTGGTTTGTAAGCCCACTTTTTATTTCCTACATGACTTAATAGACAAATGCATGAAATAATTATAAATCTACATTATTGGGCACACAATGTACAAAGATGTAATTTGTGACAATAACATAAATGGGGACAGAACTGTACATAAGCAGAATTTTATATGCTATTTTCTTTTTTTAGACAGCCACAGAAGCTGTGTTTTATATGCTACTGAAGTTAAATTAGTATCAATTCAAATGAGAGTGTTATAAATTTAGGATGTTAAATGTAATCCCCGTGTAATCACAAGGAAATACCTAAACGAACACATTTACACAAAATAAAAATTAAAATAGACTTTAAGTCAGAAACTTTCATAAAAGACAAAGGACATTATACAATCAATTCATCAAAAAGATAGAGTAAGATCCCATCTCTATTAAAAATAGAAAAAATTAGTTGGGCATGGTGGTGTGTGCCTGTAGTCCTAGCTACTCTGGAGGCTGCTGAGGCAGGAGGATCGCTTGAGCCCAGGAGTCTGAGGTTGCAGTGAGCTATGATGACACCACTGCATTCCCAGGTTAATGGAGTGAGACTATCTAAAAAAAAAAAAAAAGAAAGAAAGAAAAAAAATTAGCCAGATGTTGTGACGTGCATGCATCTGTAGCCCCAGCTATTTGGAAGGCTGAGATGGAAGGATCCTTTGTGCCCAGGAATTCAAGGCTGCAGTGAACTATGATCCTGCCACTGTACTCCAGCTGGGTGATAAGAGTGAGACTTTGTCATTCATTCATTCATAAATAAATAAATAATAATAAAGGATTTGAATACACAATCTCAAAAAGATATACAAATGGCTAATCTGCACATGAAAAGATGCTCAACAAATTAAAACCACAATGAGATACCACTCCACACCTATGAGGAAGGAATGAGAATAATTAAACAAAATAACAAATGTTGGCTAGGATGTGGAGAAATTGGAATCTGGTGCATTGCTGGTAAGAATATAAAAATGGTGCAGCTGCTGTAGATAAGAGTATGGTGGTTCCTCAAAAAAATTAAACAAAATTATCACATGATCCAGCAATCCAACTCTTTGGTATATACCAAAAGAATGGATAATAGGGCTGAAACAGACACTTGTAGGTAATGTTCAGCGCAGTATTATTCACAATAGCCAAAAGGTGGAAAGAACCCAGTATCTATCAACGGAGGAACAGATAAACAAAATGTGGTACAGCAGTCCTCACTTATCCATAGTTTTACTTTCCATGATTTCGGTTGCCCACGGTCAACAAAAGTCTGAAAATATTAAATAGAAAATTACAGAAACAGTTCATAAATTTTAAATAGAGTGCTGTTCTCTCAGTATCATGATGAAATCTCACGCTATCGTGCTCCCTCCTGCCTGGGATGTGAATCATCCCTTTGTCCTGCATATCTATACCATATATTCTACTGCCCATTAGTCACTCAGGAGCCAATTTATTTATCAGATTGCAGTGCCTGTGTTCAAGTAACCTTTGTTTTACTTAATAATGGTCCCAAAGGACAAGAGTAGTGATGCTGGCATATTGTTACAATTGTTCTACTTTATTTGCAGTTTCAAGCATCTATTCAGGGTCTTTGAACATATCCTCTGCAGATAAGGGAGAGACTACGGTAAATGAATCCCATGGAATATCATTCAGCTATGAAAAGGAATGAAGGTCTGACACACGATACAATATGGATGAACCTTGAAAGTGGTATGCCAAACAAAATAAGCAAGACACAAAAGGATAAATTATGTGATTCCCTTATATGAGGTACCTAGAGTAGACAAACTCAGAGATAGAAAGTAGACTAAAGGTTACCAGGTGCTGGGAGGTAGGGAAAATGGGAAGTAAAACAGAATTTCTGTTTGGGGTAATAAAAGTTTGAAAATAGTAGAGGAGATAAAACATAATATTGTGAATGCAATTAATGCCATTGAATTGTACACTCACAAATGGTTAAATTGGCAAATTTTGTTACATATATTTCACAACAATAAAAATTTTTTTTTTTAATTCTGAGGCTGGAGGACCCCTTGAGCCCAGGAGTTCAAGGTTGCAGTGAGCTATGATCACGCCATTGTACTTCAGCTTGGGTGACAGAGCAAGATCCTGTCTCAAAAAACAAAAACAATCTCTTTGCCCTCAGCTGTCATTAAAAAAGAAAAAGAAAAAAGAAAAAAAAACTGTCAGTGAACCTCCCTGAAGCCTTACCAACTTGGTTCTCCCATTATATAGGTAATTCCATCTTCTCAATTTTTAATCTGAAACAGTGACTACAAGTATTGCGAAAATGAAAAATAAGTTTTATATACACAAAGAAGGGGACAACTAACTCTTAATACTGCCCTTTTTCTGGAAAGGTGGGGATGATTCTGACGACAGAATTGAAAAAGAAATCTCCCACCAGGTGTGGCACAAACCTGTAATCCTAGCACTTTGGGAGGTCAAGGTGGGAGGATGGCTTGAGGCCAGGAGTTCGAGGCCAGCCAGAGCAAGAGTGCGGCCTCACCTCTACAAAAAATAGAAAAATTAGTCAGGTGTGATGGTGTGTGCCTGTAGTCCCAGCTACTTGGGAGGCTGAGGCAGGACTATCACTTGAGCCTAGGAGTTTGAGGTTGCAGTGATGTATAACCATGCCACTGCCCTCATGACCAGGCAACAAAGTGAGACTGTCTAAAAAGAAAAGAAAAATTTTTTAGCCAGGCATGGTGGCTCACGCCTGTTATCCCAGCATTTTGGGAGGCTGAGGTGAGAGGATCACTTGAGGCCAGGAGTTCAAGACCAGCCTGGCAAGATAGAGACCCATCTCTATAAACTATAAAGAAAGTTAGCTGGGTATGGTGGTGTCCCCCTGTAGTCCCAGATACTTAGGAGGCTGAGGCAGGAGGATCGCCTGAGCCAGGTTACAGTGAGCTATGATTGCGTAGCTGTACTCCAGCCTAGGTGAGAGTGAGACCCTGCCTCAAAAAAAAAAAAAAAAAAAAAAAAAAAAAAAAGGAGTCTATAAGGGAATCTGCATTGAAAGAGAAGTGAAACTGGAGAGCTGAATTTTGGAGCTAGGGATATTGAAGAAATGAAACTTTAGAGAAGGAGCCCCTGATCATTCTGGAAAATAGCTTGGGGAAACAATAGCAGTAGTAGAGTCTTACAATGTACAAGTCTTCACATCCACTTGGCAAAGCCCACATGCACTTATTGTAAAAAAGTTCTAGGGAACAGCAATGACCTCCCTTTGGTGTCCCCAGTTACCCCTAGGCCTGGAGACTAACAGGTAGAGGACAAGTGCTAAAGGCAGCACTGTGAACCTCTGTCCCCTATTACCTGACACATGTTTTTTCATGACTCTGAGTCTGGGCTCTCCCAGAGGCTATCCCCTCCTTTGAGTAGAGCTGACAGTGAAGCTGGAAGGGGAATCAGGTTGTGTTTCTTTAGTTACCATGGTGACAAGAAACTATCACAAATATTTGCTTATGACTTCACTGGAGAAGCAGGCAGGGAGGTTAGACTGAAAGGAGGAATATCTGCAGAAGTACATGTGAAATCAGCAACCAAAGAAGACTGGGCTATCTCTCAGCGATCCAGCAGGCCAGGGGGCTTTTTCCATCACAAACTCTCTCACTTGCTGGGGCTAGGTCAAAAAAATCCACAATACAAATAAACCTTTACTAGCATCTGACTGCCCTACACTGTCTTTGGGTTTTCTTAGTCAAGGAATCATCTCGAAGTGAATTATACTTCCCATTTCTAAGGAATAAATGTCTAATGTTGCCATGCATTTTCTAGGCTTTTAGAACCAAGGAACTAGCAACAATAATACAAAATAGGCATGGGTGAATTATGTCCTCTCAAAACTCATATGGTGAATTCCTAACCCCCAGTACCTCAGAATGTGACTATATTTGGAGGCAGAGTCCTTAAAGAGATAATTAAGGCAAATAAGGTTATTGGGGTAGGCCCTAATCCAGTAACTGGTGTCCTGGTAAGAAAGGGAAAACACAATGTGAACATGAAGATGGCTATCTAGAAGCCAAAGAGAGGCCTCAGAAGAAACCAACCCTACCACCCCCTTGATTTTGGACTTATATTCTCCAGAACTATGAGAAAATGTATTTCTGTTGTTTAAGTCACCCAATCTGTGGTACTTTGTTATGGAAGCCCTAACAAAGTAATATAGGCCTTAACTGATGGATGAAAAAAAACGAGGCGTAGAAAGCACAATTGTTGGCCAGCCCGGTGGCTCATGCCTGTAATCCTAGCACTCTGGGAGGTTGAGGCGGGCGGATTGCTCGAGGTCAGGAGTTTGAAACCAGCCTGAGCAAGAGTGAGATCCCGTCTCTACTATAAATAGAAAGAAATTAGTTGGCCAACTAATATATATAGAAAAAATTAGCCAGGCATGGTAGCGCATGCCTGTAGTCCCAGCTACTCGGGAGGCTGAAGCAGCAGGATTGTCTGAGCCCAGGAGATTGAGGGTTGCTGTGAGCTAGGCAGACGCCACAGCACTCTAGCCTGGCCAACAGAGTGAGACTATCTCAAAAAAAAAAAAAAAAGGATACCAAATAGATTACCAATCACTTAAAGGAATCTGACTAGAAGAGCCCAAAAGAGCTGTATGTGAGAGATCAGAGAACCAGTGTTTTCTTTCTAGGTAATGACGTGGCAATCTTCAAAGGACATGGGCCCTGGAATATCATTAAGGAGTCAATCTTTTCAAATTATGATCCTTGTGCTAAGCTGAGTGGGCTCTCTTTGCAAAGGAAGACTTTCTAATGAAATGTTAACGTAGTTGCCCTGGTACTGGAAATGAGCTAAGGCTTTAAAACAGGCAGAGTAACTATTGGGCATATGAGCTTTACGACTCATCATGATGTATTAAGGGTTCTTTAGACCCACTTGGAAAAGAGATAAGAGATTAATAAAACCGGTTATCTCTCAACATTTGGCCTCTTCCTTCAAGAATAAGAAACCTATCTTCTCCCAGGATGAAATGAGTTTTTCCAGCTGATCCCTCCTTGGACTTTCCACTAGGAATTCTCAAACAAATAAACATCAACAAAAGATTCTTGGGTTAAAACACAATAGCTACATACCAGTTAACTAAAAAGAAAATGGTAAAAGTGCACTGGGGTATAGAGCCCACAGCGTTAGCAAGTTAGTTAGGTTTGAAATGTGCCACAAGCTCTTTGTGTATATAATCTCGAATCTTCAAAACAATCCTGAGAAGTGGGCATTGTTCCCTATTTTACAGATGAGAAAAATGAGACTCAGTGACAGGCCAGGAAGAAGTTAATTTAAAGTCAACCCTGACCTGTTTGGTTCCAAATTCCAGGTTCTGTTCATTTTGTAAAATGAAGAAGCTCAGACTGGACGTGGTGGCTTACGCCTATAATCCTAGCACTCTGGGAGGCCGAGGTAGGAGAGTCATTTGAGCTCAGGAGTTCGAGACCAGCCTGAGCAAGAATGAGACCCCGTCTCTACTAAAAAAAAAAATAGAAAGATATTCCTGATCCATGTGTGAAAAAATAAAAAAAATGAAAGACGTTAATACAAAAAAAATTTTTTTTAAAAAGAAAGAAATTAGACGGACAACTAAAAAAAAATTTATATATATATATATATATATAAAAAAATAAAAATTAGCCGGGTATGGTGGCGCATGCCAGTAGTCCCAGCTACTCGGGAGGCCGAGGCAGGAGGATCACTTGAGCCCAGGAGATTGAGGTTGCTGTGAGCTAGGCTGACGCCACAGCACTCACTCTAGCCAGGGCAACAGAGTGAGACTCTGTCTCAAAAAATAAATAAATAGATAGATAAAGAAGCTCACAGCTATTGGAAACAGCAAATACATCTCAATTCTGAGTTGGGATTTGTACCATCACTGATAAGGAAACATCTGCTCACATCCTGGAATTTCAATTAACCACAAACTGCAATGTCTCAAAGGGTAAGAAGTCAATGATTCTTTTTTTAGAGAGCAAGGTTTCCTTGCTCTATCACCTAGGCTGGAGTACAGTAGTGCAGTCATAGCTCAAGTGATCCTCCCACCTCAGCCTCTGGAGTAGCTAGGAATACAAGTGCCTTCCGCCACAGTTAAATGTTTTAATTTTCATTTTTTGTAGAGATGGGGTCTTGCTATGTTCCCTAGGCTGGCCTCTAATTCCTAGCCTCAAGTGATCCTCCCCTTTGGCCTCTCAAAGAACCTGGGATTACAGGCATGAGCCACCATGCCTGGTTCAGCTGTCTTATAGAACGCTCTATATTCTGGTTTTATGTCATTAAACTCATACTCCTAATCTTTGTATTTCCTGTAAAGTTTGGGGCTAGAATAGACTCAGGTTAAAAATATTTTTTGGCAAGAATATATATAAGTGATGCTGTGTTTCACACTGCATCATACCAGGAGGCACTTAATGACAGGTTGCCCACTATTTGATACTAAATTTGATAATGTGGTAACCGAATCTCTCTTCCTGAAAGTCATCTACAAATCCTAAGTATCCATTTACCTTAATTTTATCGTGACATGTTTCTTGAATATTATATATCTTATGTGTAAGAAATAAAGAGCAGCAAAATAACCAACTTTAAAAATAGACATTACCAATATTGTTGAATCTGTGTGCTCTGTTCATTCTTCTAACCAAATCTGACTCACAAAACTGCTTTTATCAAGGTATCAACAATGTCCATATTACCAAATCTAATGGGAAGAAATTTCTGTCCTCTTCTTAACCCTTCGATAGCAGTTACTAATCACGTCTCAGCTTTCTTGGCATTATTCCCTACCTCACCCGGACTTCCCAGTCTCTCTTGATGGCTCCTCCTCTCTACATCTAAATACTGGTTTCTATCTTCACTCTCTCCCTAGGTGATCTCATCCAATGACAATTACCAAATTTACATCCTCAGCCAGTCCTCTCCTTTGAGCTCCAGACTACCTACTTGAAATCTCTCTCCACTTGGATATCCAAAACTAACTTAATTTCTTTTTTTTTTTTTTTTTTGAGACAGAGTCTCGCTTTGTTGCCCAGGCTAGAGTGAGTGCCGTGGCGTCAGCCTAGCTCACAGCAACCTCAAACTCCTGGGCTCAAGCAATCCTGCTGCCTCAGCCTCCTGAGTAGCTGGGACTACAGGCACGTGCCACCATGCCCGGCTAATTTTTTTTCTATATATATTAGTTGGCCAATTAATTTCTATTTATAGTAGAGACGGGGTCTCGCTCTTGCTCAGGCTGGTTTCAAACTCCTGACCTCGAGCAACCCGCCCTCCTCAGCCTCCCAGAGTGCTAGGATTACAGGCGTGAGCCAACCATGCCCGGCCCCAAAACTAACTTAATTTCTAACTTCCTCTTGCCACCATCAGCAACAGCAATACCATTTATTGGTAACTCAATCCAAAACTTTGGTAAAAGCTGGTCCTGATTCCTCCTTTCCTCTCACCTCTTTATTGCTAAATCCTGTCACAGTTTTATTTCCAAAATATATCTTGAATGTATTTACATCTCTCCCAATTCCAGACCCCTACCCTATCCAAGTCACCAACTCTTTTCCTGGCTGTTAAAACAACCCCCCTCTTCCTCACCTTTCCCCCAAATACATTACCACACAATAAAACTGGTGTACACATCTCTCTGGCATATAGAACAAAATCCTCTCCACAGCACAAGGCTTTGCCTAAACCTCCAGCTCATCTTGACTCCTGTAACTCTTAAACCTCATTCATCACAGGCTCCTGTCACAATGACCCTCTGAGTATTTGGAACCCACTAAGCTGTTTCCTGTTGCATAGTCTTTGCACTTCCTCTTCTCTTTCTGCCTACAGTGCTCTTTGCCAGCCCTTGGAATTTCTGGATCCTTTCCCTGTTACCCTCACCCAAAATAAGTTATCCTGTTTTTTTCAGAACATCTGTTTTATTTTCTTCATTATACTAATTACGACCTGTGTCTGTTCTACATAGGATGTCAAGTTCCACAAGGAAGTGACCTTTCTTGTATCCTCAGCAACTGTCTCACAGATACACAAACATTTGTTGATCGAATCACTACTCAAATAGTAATTATTATATACTTACTGAGGACCTCTGTTGTCCCAAACATAAGGCCTAGCTATAACAGCTGCTTAATAAATGTTTGCAGGATAGGTAAGTGAAGATATGCATAGCCAAGAAACTTTCCTTGTGACTGGAGTGGAGCAAACATTTCAAAGGTAGATTATATACAGATTTCCTACTAGAAACCCAGAAACCACAGGTTTCCTCCAGAAGTCATATGAAAACTGAATAAAAATGCTCCTTTATAAAAACTACAGGACACATATCTGAGAAAAAAGCAGTTTAGACTGCTAAATCCAGTGACTCTGTCAGTATTCATTCTATTTGACTTTCTAATTTGTCACTGATAATCACCTTTGACTTCCTGAAACTCTACCCGCAATTCTGATAGCAACACTTTCTCCCAGTTCTTCTCTTTTCCAACCACTCCTCAGGTTTCTTATTGTGGTTCTCCTCCAAAGCAAACCTCTCAACATCAGCATGCACCAAAATCTGACCTTTGGTCCTCTTCTGGCAGGAGAATTCACCACCCCCCACCCCAAACCATGATCTCCCTCTGCTTCAAACTCCAAATTCCAAATCCCAATCATCACCACCTCCTGCCTACTAGCTATCTCCTCCTCTCTTTCTCCTTAAACCAGTTTTTTCTCCTATATTTTTTATGTCAGAATTAATACCATCATCATTCATCTGGTCTTAGAGTCAATCATGAACTTTCTCTTCCCCAAAGACAGTAAATTGATTTTTACCTGCTACTCAAAATTGGTTACTACTGACCACCTCCAATAACAGTATTTTAGTTTACATCCTCACCACCTCTCACTTCTAGATCATTAAATCTTTGAGAGCACTACACTTTATACTTGAGTCTACAGGATAGTGCACAGCACACAGCATGCTCTCAAATGTTCCATCCAACATTTTAAACTTCAGTTTTCCAAAGGATCTGAAGTAGATTACAATAAATCCAAAATAAAAATATAAAAACAATAATATGAACTAGGAATATATAAATTTGTAAGAAAATGGGGAGAGAGAAATGCAATAAGCAGGATCCAAAGAATCACTGAATTATTAAAACTTAGTGGCATTTTAGCATGTCAGTTACCTGACCCAAATAGAGCCAAATGAGTATTTACGTAATTTTCATTATCCATGAAAAGAACAACACTCAAGTATATTTGGAAAGCATACTGCTTCTGAAACTTGGCTTCAAGAATGAACACCTATGGCTTTTATGGTCTATCCGTTAGGCTTTGATTCCAGAACCAGAGAGGCTTGGTAGTAACAGAGCATGATGGCCCTCATGCATAGCTTCACTCCAAATGGAATGAATTGGGAAGGAATAAAAATCTAGAGAATCTCATTTTGCTTATTCCATATAACTGCACTTTATTGAACAAAATCCAGAAGTGATTTTTTTTTTTTTTTTGGTAGAGATAGGGTGGCTGTCCAGGCTGTTTTTCAATTCCTGGCCTCAACTGATCCTCTGCCCTTAGCCTCCTAAAGTGCTGGGATTATAGGTGTGAGACATTGCACTGCCCATGATGGTGTCTCTTTTGAAGCATGAACGTTTTAAATTTTGATTAAGCCATTATGTGTGTGTGGTTGCTTGTGTGTTTGTTTGTTTTTTGAGACTCAGAGTCTCTCTGTTGCCTGGGCTACAGTGCCGTAGAGACGGGGGTCTCACTCTTGCTCAGGCTAGTCTCAAACGCCTGACCTTGAGTGATCTGCCAGCGTTGACCCCGCAGAGTGCTAGGATTACAGGTGTGAGCCACCGCGCCCGGCCAGTTGCCTGTGTTTTCAATGTCATACTGAACAAACCATTGCCTAAAGTCATGAAGATTTATCCCTATGTTTTCTTATAAGAGTCTCATGTTTTAGCTCTTACATTTAGGTCTTTGACCCAGTGGGTTAATTTTTGTATATGGTGTGAGGTATGGGTCCAACTTCATTCTTTTGTACATCGATATCTATTCCTTTTAGGCATTATATATAGCAATTAGCAAATTAAGATGATCAAAATAAATCAGTGATCCACATGAGTCCTTTTTTAATAACTTATCTTTAATTGAGATGCCTTCAATGTTAATGGTTTGTGTGATTAAACCAAACTATTAAACCAATTATAATAACTTGCAGTATATAACAAGTTCCTTTCTGGTGTCAAATTACTTATGTTCCATGTCATGCTAGAAGGGACCTCTGTCAGGCACCAAGGAAGGCAAGGATCACAATGTTTCTGCTAAGTCTCACATTTGTGTACTCACTGCTAGCTGTGAAGCGGTCTTTTCAAGTTCATTCTGGAATGCTTACCAAAGTCTCTGGCCATGGTGAAAAGATTTTATCCACTAGATCCAGAGTAAAAACCAAGATATCCTATTTGAAAGATCTCCCATCTATCCCCAAGTCAACCTCTATAGAACAGGCATTCCCAGGGAAAATTTGTATTTGATTGGTAATGATCTAGTAGGGATTTGCTTAGCTTAGGCTCATGTAAAATCTCCACTTTAGAGGTGTGGAAACTGAGGCACAACTTGCAGAAGGACCCAGCTATTAAGTGGGAGAGTCTAATCCAGGTCTTTCTGACAAAAGCCAATGTTCTCACCATTACATCTATCTTACTTAACAGCATACCAATCATAAGGGGACTTCTTTGCTGTTTCCTGAAAGGGGTAGGCTCCCAGAAATGTCAATTCTGCACTTGGATTTTACTATACTATTGCCTGATTTAATCTCTCAAATGAGGTGCCATCCAGTTCTTGCCATGAACAGGAGATAAAAATATCAGATGATACAAACACTAGTATGCACAGAAAAAGTAGAAAATTGTAGGGACTGGCAGGTTGTCACTGCAAAGGAAAAACACAACCATTTGAGTTAATCTCCCCCCCCCTTCTTGTTTTTGAGGCTGTATGTGTATGGAGGAGAGATGGTGGTGGTGATAGCAGCATTAATGATACAAAGTAGTGTGAAACAGGATGAGCTGTAGGGTTTGAAAATCTAAAAGGTCAACATTATGTGAATGGACAGAATACCTTCAAGGATTTGTATTACAAAGAAATACCTAAGCCGGGTAGGGTGGGAGACTGAGGTGGGAGGATCCTTTGAGGCCAGGAGTTCAGGGTCAGCCAGGATAAAACAGTAACACCCATCTCTACAAAAAGCATTTGAAAAATTAGGGGGGTGTGCTGGCGTGAGCCTGTAGTCCTAGCTACTAGAGAGGCTGAGGTGAGAGGATTGCTTGAGGCCAGGAGTTCAAGGTTATAGTGCTATGATCATGCCACTGCACTCCAGCTCAGGTGACAGACTAGATCCTGTCAAGAAAAGAAAAAAGGAAAAGGGAAAGGGAAAGGGAAAGGAAAAGGAAAAGGAAAAGAAAAAGGCCGGGCACATTGGCTCATGCCTTAATCCTAGTACTCTGGGAGGCTGAGGCAGGCGGGTCCCTCAAGATCAGGAGTTCGAAACCAGCCTGAACAAGAGTGAGACCCCGTCTTCAATAAAAATAGAAAGAAATTAATTGGCCAACTAAAAATATATAGAAAAAATTAGCCAGGCATGGTGGCACATGCCTATAGTCCCAGCTCCTTGGGAGGCTGAGGCAGAAGGATCACTCGAGCCCAGGAGTTTGAGGTTGCTGTGAGCTAGGCTGAGGCCATGGCACTCTAGCCAGGGCAACAGAGTGAGACTCTGTCTCAAAAAAAAAAAAAAAAAAGAGAGAGAGAGGAAATAAAGAAATATCTAGCACTGAGAGAAGGTAGTGTGCTGGATGGACCACCAACAGGCACACTGAAAGCGGTGTGGTATTGGTGAAAAGAGCTACAAAGACAGACTGATTCCTAGTCTTGCTACTTAATATACTTAGTAATTGTACACTTGGGTGTCACTTAATCTGTATCTCAATTTTCATACCCTTACCCTGTCTACATCAGAGTCACAATGAAGACCAAATCAGGGTACTCTGTAAATAGTAAAATGCTATGCTGGTAGGATGGGATTAGGTTTGGAAATGGCTTTTCGAACTTTCTGAATTTTTCCCAGAGCTTCATGACCAGGAGATTCTGTAAACAAGAAAACGGTATGTAACAGGTATGATGGCATGAGGCTCTGAGGGTGTTATCTGCAAGCCTGTCAGAATTGCCAGTCACTAAGACAATAGGAGAGACTCCTCTTCTACTGGACAATTGGGTCAGTCCTCAATGGAGCCATAATAAAGCTGCTCACATTCTGGCAGCATCCTCACAGGACCAGGCTGAACAGCAATCACTCTAGGAAACAAAGCTCAATTTACAAACTAGGTGGTTCAGCTAAAGGCCACCTGAGGAAAACTATCTTCTGTACAAACCATTATATATTCAAAGCTCAGGGTCTAAGTGAAGCATGGTACACTGAGGTAATGAATTAACTAGAGCATTGACAGCCCTAGTTCTCTAGTTCTCCAATCCTAATTCTCTCCTAGGATTTACTAGTCCTTTGGCCCTTGAGTATATATGTAAATGCAATGCTCAGACATATGAAAGGGGGGTAAAAGGTAGAGGGAAGACATAGCAGAGGGCTAGGATAAGCCATAATCCAAACAATTTCTCCAAGAGAAATTTTCCAACTATCTCTTGGGAAGTGTGCACAATCTGGTGGCTTTTCACCTTCCTAGGGACACCTCACTGCCACCATCACTAGGTGCTACCACGGACTAAAATTACTTAAAGTAGGGAAATCAAAGAGCTCAAGTTCCATTTAAGCAAACCCAGAAATATTCACTGAATATATCCTAAGCACTTGCAAACACATGTGTATATCTGTGTATACACCCATATATATACCTATATATAATATATATACACACACATTTCTAAATGGGTATCTCCAAACTGACTCAAAGACACTGTATAAAGATTTCTGCCTTTGGGAAGCTTTACAACTTAGTGTAGTCTCATAGCACTAAGAATATAAACAATAATGAATGTAACTGTACAATGAGTACAGAGGATGGGAGTGAGAACTATCATTACTGAGTGGTAAGCTCTGAAGGGGTCTTCCAAGGCTAGATGGTTAATATTTCTGAAGGTAATGGGGGTGGGGAGGACAAGCAGTTCACCAGGAGCAAAGATGAGGAAATCAGAAAACCTAAGACCAGTTTGGAGAACAAGATCAGTTTGGTTAAAGAGACATAAAAACAAAGGTCCACGCAGCAAAATGCCTCTGAAATAGAATACCAACCAAAAAGGGACTCCTTTGTTATTTCCTGGAAGGAGTGTGCTGGCTACCTGGCCTCTATTCTGCAGTATCCGTGGGGTGAATTACACAAATGCCTCTGATTAGCTCTTCATTTTAACTTTTATTAAGGGCCTTTCTGAGTCCTTCTGACAAAGAGCCATTCCATCCTGGCAACAGAGTGAGACCCTGTCTCAAAAACCACCCCAAAACCAAAAACACCCCCTTCCCCTGCCACACACACACACACCCCAGAAAAAGAGGGAGCTAGATTTGGGGAGGTAATTTCTAAGGCTCCATGTGGGAAGGGCCCAGGACAATATTGGGGAGAAGAGCAAGCAAGGCTGAAAGGCACAAAGAGAATCCTCTCCAAACTCAGAAGGCATGCCACTGACAGTCATCCAATATTGCCCCTCAAACTCTATCAATTCCTTCCAACATGATACAGTGTAAAGAGCACTGATTTGGGAGTTATGTGAACTGGGTTCCAAGCCCAACTGCACAACCATGGGCAAATTACCCACTATTTTGAATCTCACTTCTGCCCCTCTAAAATGGGGATAATAAACTCTACAGTGCCCTGTTGGATTAATGAGGTAATGTGAAAGTATCTAGGGCAGGGGTCCTCAAACTTTTTAAACAGAGGGCCAGTTCACTGTCCCTCAGACCGCTGGATAGTGCGCATTGTGGGCCTGGGACGAGTCGGCTGCTAAGCAGGACAGGCAGTGGCGCCAAAACACCTGGCGGGCTGGATAAACACCCGGTGGGTGGCATGTGGCCCGTGGGCCATAGTTTGAGGATGCCTGATCTAGGGCCTAAATGCTGAATCAATGATATTTCCTTTTTCTTCTCAGCTCATACAGTGAAAGGCCTCAATTCCTCATTAGGGCAATTTTCAGGAAGTTAAGGTCAAAGAGGAGAATTATATTTTTTTGCTTTCTATTAAACAGGTGTTTTTTCCTTTTCCTTCAACATTTCAGCTTCCTTCTCTTAATCTTTATCCTTCTAGTATGCCTTCATTTCCTTAAAAGCTAGACTTTAAGAACCAATGAGGACCGGGCGTGGTGGCTCATCATGCCTGTAATCCTAGCTCTCTGGGAGGCCAAGGCGGGAGGAATGCTCAAGGTCAGGAGGAGGAATGCTCAAGGTCAGGAGTTTGAAACCAGACCGATCAAGAGCGAGACCCCGTCTCTACTATAAATAGAAAGAAATTGATTGGCTAACTAAAAATATAGAGAGAAAAAATTAGCCTGGCATGGTGGTGCATGCCTGTAGTCCCAGCTACTTGGGAGGCTGAGGCAGGAGGATTGCTGGAGTCCAGAAGTTGGAGGTTGCTGTGAGCTAGGCAGACGCCACAGCACTCTAGCCCAGGCAACAGAGTGAGACTCTGTCTCAAAAAAAATAAAATAAAATAAAAAATAACCAACGAGGCAGGGCATGTGGCTCACACCTGTAATCCTAGCACTTTGGCAGGCTGAGGTGGGAGGACTGCTAAGGCCAGGAGTTCCTGAGACCAGCCTGGGCAACATAGTGAGACCTCTGTCTACACACACACACACAGCTGGGCATGGTGGTGCACGCCTGTAGTCCCAGCTACTTAGGAGGCTCAGGCAGGAGGATCCCTTGAGCCTAAGAGTTTGAGGTTGTAGTGAGCTAAGATGATGTCACTGTACTCCAGCCTAAGTCAAAGAGTGAGACTGTCTCTTATAAAAATACATTTTAAAAAAAGAACCAATGAGCCACGGGTTTTTTTTTTTTTTTTGAGACAGAGTCTCACTTTATTGCCCAGGCTAGAGTGAGTGCCGTGGCGTCAGCCTAGCTCACAGCAACCTCAAACTCCTGGGCTCAAGCAATCCTGCTGCCTCAGCCTCCCAAGTAGCTGGGACTACAGGCATGTGCCACCATGCCCGGCTAATTTTTTCTATATATATATTAGTTGGCCAATTAATTTCTTTCTATTTATAGTAGAGATGGGGTCTCGCTCTTGCTCAGGCTGGTCTCGAACTCCTGAGCTCAAACGATCCGCCCACCTCGGCCTCCCAGAGAGCTAGGATTACAGGCATGAGCCACCGCACCTGGCCGAGCCACGGGTTTTTTAAAAGGGCATATTCTCTACCATTTACTTCATCCCAAGAGTGTCAATTTTAATCATGTCTCATCAGACAATTATAACCTCTGGGAAGATTTAAATGCTGATGACTTCTGCAATCCATACCTTATACCTGGAAGGAACATGGGTTCCTCTAACCATGTCTCACAAGCACTTCAAATGTTATTAAAAAAAGAAAAAAGCCATCATCTTCTCCATAAACCTGCTCCTTTTCTACTTCTCCTAATTCATGGTCCACAATCCCTTACTTGGAATTCTGAAATCAAAAGAGTTCTGAAAACAGGAAGGTTTTTAGTACATATGGCCTCAAAAGACACTTAGCAGCAAAACCTGAACTAAACTGACATGAAACTATTTAAAGTTCTAATTTATTCCACTCAAAATTTAAATGGGCAATATTCTTGCTACAGAAATATTAATAATATTTAATTATATAGGGTTCTATCCCAGACCCCCGCTGGAGGCATTATACAAGTTATATGTGCAATAATGTCTAAAATTCAAAAATTAGGCCGGGTGTGGTGGCTCATGTCTGTAATCCTAACACTCCGGGAGGCCAAGGCGGGAGGATCACTTGCGCTCAGGAGTATGAGACCAGCCTGAGCAAGAGTGAGACTCCACTTCTATTACAAATAGAAAAATTAGCCGGGCATGGTGGCGCATGCCTGTGGTCCCAGCTACTCGGGCTGAGGCAGGAGGATCACTCGAGCCCAGGAGCTGGAGGTTGCTGTGAGCCAGGCTGACGCCACGGCACTCTAGCCTGGGCAATAAACCGAGACTCTGCCTCAAATAAATAAATAATAAAATAAAATTCAAAAATGAAAATTCTGGGCTGGGTGCGGTGGCTCACGCCTGTAATCCTAGCCCTCTGGGAGGCCGAAGCAGGTGGATTGCTCGAGCTCAGGAGCTCGAAACCAGCCTGAGCAAGAGCGAGACCCCGTCTCTACCATAAATAGAAATTAATTGGCCAACTAATACATATAGAAAAAATTAGCCGGGCATGGTGGTGAATGCCTGTAGTCCCAGCTACTTGGGAGGCTGAGGCAGCAGGATTGCTTGAGCCCAGGAGTTTGAGGTTGCTGTGAGCTAGGCTGACGCCATGGCACTCACTCTAGCTTGGGCAATAAAGCGAGACTCTGTCTCAAAAAAAAAAAAAAAAAAAATTAAAATTCTGAAACATCTAGCATAAATAATTTCTTATAAGGCATGCATTCTCAATGAGGCAATATGACACCTATAATCCCAGCCTTTAGGGAGGCTGAAGCGGGGGGATTTCTTGAGGCCAGGCAGGAGTTCAAGACCAGCCTAGACAACACAGCATGACCCTGCCTCTACCAAAAAAAAATACTTTAAAGTTAGCTGAGCATGGTGGTGCATGTCTGTATTCCCAGCTACTTGGGAGGCTGAGGTGGGATGATCGCTTGAGCCCAGGAGTTTGAGAAAAGCCTGGGCAACATAGTGAGACCGAGCCTCCACAAAAAAAAAATTTTTTTTTTTGAGACAGAGTCTCACTTTGTTGCCCAGGCTAGAGTGAGTGCCATGGCATCAGCCTAGCTCACAGCAACCTCAATCTCCTGAGCTCAAGCGATCCTACTGCCTCAGCCTCCCGAGTAGCTGGGACTACAGTTATGCGCCACCATGCCCAGCTAATTTTTTCTATATACATTAGTTGGCCAATTAATTTCTTTCTATTTATAGTAGAGACGGGGTCTCGCTCTTGCTCAGGCTGGTTTTGAACTCCTGACCTTGAGCAATCCGCCAGCCGCGGCCTCCCAGAGTGCTAGGATTACAGGCGTGAGCCACCGCGCCCGGCCTTTCCCTTGGTTTTGTAGACACCAATCAATCCTTGTTTTCTTCTACCAATTCTGGCTGCTGTTTCCCTTCTTTCTGAACATTAAATCTCTATATTAGAGTTCTTTTTAGCCCCTCTCATGACACACATTTTTGCTAGATGCTATCAGTGACTCCCACAGTTTTAGTTATCATATATAGAGATAAACAGACGATCAAACCTTTATCTCCATTCCAAGACCACACTCTTGAGCTCCAGACTTCTACATTCAACTGCTTTTTGGATACCTTCCCTTACTGGTCAGAGACTCCCTCAAAAAGTTCAAGTTTAAATTTATCTTCATTAATAGCATCACTATCTATTCTGCTGCTGCTCAAGGCAAGAGACCTAGGAATCATGTGTAGTACAGAACAGTCTCTGGCACATAGGGTACTCCATAAACATTTGCTGAAAATTAAGAACTGTTGCCTGCCTAGTCCATAAAGTATGAGTTTCTGACAAGTATTCCTAATATGTTTCTGTTTTCTCCTCAAAGACTAGCTGATTTATCTTTACATTTAATATAGGGACTGGGCCAGGCATGGTGGCTCATGCCTATAATCCTAGCACTCTGGGAGGCTGAGGTGGGAAGATTGCTTGAACTCGGAAGTTCAAGACCAGGCTGAGCAAGAATGAGACCTATCGGCCGGGCGCGGTGGCTCACGCCTGTAATCCTAGCTCTCTGGGAGGCCGAGGTGGGCGGATCGTTTGAGCTCAGGAGTTCGAGACCAGCCTGAGCAAGAGCGAGACCCCATCTCTACTATAAATAGAAAGAAATTAATTGGCCAACTAATATATATAGAAAAAATTAGCCGGGCACGGTGGCGCATGCCTGTAGTCCCAGCTACTTGGGAGGCTGAGGCAGGAGGATCGCTTGAGCCCAGGAGTTTGAGGTTGCTGTGAGCGAGGCTGACGCCACGGCACTCACTCTAGCCTGGGCAATAAAGTGAGACTCTGTCTCAAAAAAAAAAAAAGAATGAGACCTATCTCTACCAAAAATAGAAAAATCAGCCGGGCGTGGTGGCACACACCTATAGTCCCAGCTACTCAGAAGGCTGAAGCAGGAGGATTGCAGCTTGAGCCCAGGAGTTTGAGGTTGCAGTGAGCTACGATGCCGTTGCACTCTACCCAGTGTGACAGAGTGAGACTGTCTCCAAAAACAGAAAAACAAAGAAACAAACAAAAATCTATATGGCCTGACACATAGTAATCACTCTGTTTACTAAGTGATTAATAGCTATTATCACTGATTGAATACTATGTGCCAAGAACCATGCTAAAATGCTTTACAGGCATTACCTCATTTAATTCCAATATAGCAATCTTATTATCCCTATTTTAAAGATGAGCAAACAAGGCTCTGAAGAGTAAGTAAATGGTCAAAAAACTAATCATACAGAATGAGATAACTATAATACAAGAAAGGATACAAAAAGATAAGAACAGACTGTTCCTTACTGGAACAGTCACTCTCTACCATCTTTTACAGCGTAATTAGAAGAAAAAAGAAAGGCAAGAACAAAGTGCTATATAATTCAGAAGGAGAGTTCGTTTCCAATGTGTATAATGTATTTGGGAAAAGCTCATGAAGGAGGTAGCATTTAAAATAGATCTTGAAAAACGAGAGACTTCCATAGGAAAAGATGGGTAGGGAAAAGGGACTGCTTTTGCCACTTTCTCCACAAGGAATGCTTAGGCACAAAGGAGGTAGTCTGAGTAGAATGCAGGCTACGTGGATAAATGCTTAATGAAATAAGGCTAGAAAAGTCAGCCAGGTACAATGGTAGACACTTGTGGAGGCACAGGTGAGAGGGTCACTTGAGCCCAGGAGTTTAAAGGGTGTAGTGCACTATGATCGTGGCTGTGAACAGCCACTGCACTCCAGCCTGGGCAACATAGTGAGATATCATCTCTTAAAAAAAAAAAGTTAGGAGAAGCAGGCCACAATTGGAGAGTGAGTTTGATGCTTGTGGGACACTCAGGTAGTGATCAACAGTTTAGTGCCTTCTCTGAAAGTAGCTGTTACAAACTGGGGGACGGCTGGACAAGGACAGAGAGAAACTAAAGGAGATGTGCTTAGTTACTTCCTGACAAGAAGGGTTCAGTTAGGTTTTGTTACTTGCACCCAAAAGCAAACTAGACCTCACCTTTGTTATCCTATTTAAGTCCAGAAATAGGAAAGTTCTGAAGTTGGCTAATTCAGCAGCTCAAAAACATTATAAAGAGATCTTCTCTGCTGGGCGTGGTGGCTCATGCCTGCAATCCTAGCACTATGGGAGGCCGAGGCGGGTGGATGGCTCAAGGTCAGGAGTTCAAAACCAGCCTGAGCAAGAGTGACACCCTGTCTCTACTAAAAAAAATAGAAAGATATTAATTAGCCAGGCCGGCGCGGTGGCTCAAGCCTGTAATCCTAGCTCTCTGGGAGGCCGAGGTGGGCGGATCATTTGAGCTCAGGAGTTCGAGACCAGCCTGAGCAAGAGCGAGACCCCATCTCTACTATAAATAGAAATTAATTGGCCAACTAATATATATAGAAAAAGTTAGCCGGGCATGGTGGCGCATGCCTGTAGTCCCAGCTACTTGGGAGGCTGAGGCAGCAGGATTGCTTGAGTCCAGGAGTTTGAGGTTGCTGTGAGCTAGGCTGACGCCACGGCACTCACTCTAGCCTGGGCAATAAAGTGAGACTCTGTGTCAAAAAAAAAAAAAGAAATTAATTAGCCAACTAAAAATATATAGAAAAAATTAGCTGGGTATGGTGCCACGTGCCTGTAGTCCCAGCTACTAGGGAGGCTGAGGCAGAAGGATTGCTTGAGCCCAGGAGTTTGAGGTTGCTGTGAGCTAGGCTGACACCACCGCACTCTGGCCTGGGCAACAGAGTGAGACTCTGTCTCAAAAAAAAAAAAAAAAAAAATCTTCTCTGCCCTCATCCTTAGTGGCCGACTACCCTCACTCTCAAAACTGCCTGCTGTTATTTATAAATTCTGCCTCACAATTCCAACATTGCTAATGGCAATTTCAGAGTCAGAAAAGGGCTCTTTCCTTGCTAAAGGCAGAGCACAGCCCTTAATAGCCCATATTTTGGTTAGAACTATACTTAAGTGGCTCCTCCATTTACTAGTTGTGACCTTACCCAAGTTACTGAAACCTCTCTTATGCTTGCTTCAGTTTCCTCAACTAAAACATGAAAATCTCAGAATTGCATGAGTTAATATATAAAGTACAGGCATACCTTGTTTTATTACAGTTTACAGATATTATGTTTATTATTTTTACAAATTAAAGGTTTATGGCAATCCTTCATTAAGCAAGTCTATTAGTGCCATCTTTCCAACAGCACGTGTTCACTTTGTGTCTCTGCATCATATTTTGGCAATTCTCACAATATTCCAAACTTTTTTGTTATTGTTTTATCTGTCATGGTGATCTGTGACTTATCATCTTTGATGTTACTATTGTAATTGTTTTGGTGCACATGAACCATGCCCATATAAGATGACAAACCTCATAAATGTTGTGTGTGTTTTGACTGCTCCATCAACTGGCCATTTCCCCATTTCCCTGTCTCTCTATTCCGTAAGACAGAACAATATTGACCAAAGCCCTGAAAAAAAAAAAAAAAGAAAAAAAAGAATAATACTGAAATTAGGCCAATTAACTCTACAATGGCCTCTACATGTTCAGGTGAAAGGAACAGAATAGTTGTATGTCTCTCACTTTAAAATCAAAAGCTAGAAATGATTAAAGCTTAGTGAGGAAGGCATGCTGAAAGCAAAGACAGGTCGAAAGGCGTCTTGCACAGACAGTGAGACAAATTGTGAATATAAAGGAAAAGTTCTTGAAGGAAATTAAAAGTGCTACTCCAATAAATACACAAATGAAAAGAAGGCAAAACAATCTTATTGCTTATATGGAGAAAGTTTTAGTAGTCTGGACAGAAGATCAAACCAGCCACAAAATTCCCTTAAGACAAAGCCTAATCCAGAGCAAGGCTCTAACTCTCTTCAATTCTTTGAAGGCTGAGAGAAGTGAGGAAGATGCAGAAGGAAAATTTGAAGCTACTAGTTTGTTCATAAGGTTTAAGGAAAGAAGCTGTCTCTACAACAGATTTTCAAGTAGAGAAAATAGCCTTTTGTTGGATGATGCCATCTAGGACTATCTATCATGGCTAGAGAAGTCAATGCCTGGTTTCAAAGGACAGGCTGACTCTCTTGTTAGGGCATAATGCAGCTGGTGACTTTAAGTTGAAGCCAATGTTCATTTACCATTCTGAAAATGCTAGGGCCCTTAAGAATTATGCAAAATCTCTCTGCTTGTGCTCTATAAATGGAACAAAGCCTGGATGACAGCACATCTGTTTATAGCATGGTTTACTGAATATTTTAAACCCATTGTTGAGATCTACTCAGAAAAAAAAAGATTCCTTTCAAAATATTGCTCATCGACAATGCACCTGGGTCAACCAAGAGCTCTGATGGAGATCAACAGTGAGATAAAGTTGTTTTCATGCCTGCTAACACAATATCTATTCTGCAGCACATGGATCAAGGAGTAATTTCAACTTTCAAGGTTTTTTTTTTTTTTTTGAGACAGAGTCTCACTTTGTTGCCCAGGCTAGAGTGAGTGCCATGGCATCAGCCTAGCTCACAGCAACCTCAAACTCCTGGGCTCAAGAAATCCTGCTGCCTCAGCCTCCCGAGAAGCTGGGACTACAGGCGTGCACCACCACGCCTGGTTAATTTTTTCTATATATATTAGTTGGCCAATTAATTTCTTTCTATTTATAGTAGAGACGGGTCTCGCTCTTGCTCAGGCTGGTCTTGAACTCCTCCTGACCTTGAGTGATCCACCCACCTCAGCCTCCCAGAGTGCTAGGATTACAGGCGTGAGCCACCTTGCCCGGCCCAGAAATGTATTTCTTAAATAATAAAACTTGAAGGCCTGGCGCGGTGGCTCACGCCTGTAATGCTAGCACTCTGGGAGGCCGAGGCGGGCGGATCGCTCAAGGTCAGGAGTTCGAAACCAGCCTGAGCAAGAGTGAGACCCCCATCTCTAATAAAAATAAATTAATTGGACTACTAAAAAATATATATACAGAAAAAATTAACTGGGCATGGTGGCACATGCCTATAGTCCCAGCTATTCGGGAGGCTGAGGCAATAGGATCACTTGAGCTTAGGAGTTTGAGGTTGTTGTGAGCTAGGCTGACACCACAGCACTCTAGCCCAGGCAACAGAGTGAGACTCTGTCTCAAAAAAAAAAAGGAAAGAAAAGAAATACATTTCATAAGGCTCTAGCTACAGATGTGGGCAAAGTAAATTGCAAACCTTCTGGAAAAGATTCACCTTTCTAGATGCCATTAAGAACACTCTTGATTCATGGGAGAAGGTCAAAATATCAACATTCAAAGGAGTTTGGAAGTTGATTCCAACCCTCATGGATGACTTTGAGGAATTTAAGACTTCAGTAGAGGATGTAACTGTAGATGTGGTAGAAAAAGCAAGTGAATTATTATAGAATTAGAAGTCGAGACTGAGGATGTGACTGAATTGCTGCAATCTCATTATCAAATGTGAATAGATGAGAAGCTGTTTCTTATGGATGAGCAAAGAGAGTACTTTCTTGAGACAGAATCTACTCCTGGTGACAGAGGCTATGAACACTGTTGAAATGACAACAAATGATTTACAATGTTACATAAACTTAGTTGATAAGGGAATAGCAGGATTTGAAAGGACTGAATCCAATTCAATAAAAGGGCTAGTGTGGGTAAAAGGCTATAAAACAGCATTGTGTGCTACAGAGAAATCTTTCCTGAAAGGAAGAATCAGTTGATGTGGCAAATTTCATTGTTGTCTTATTTTATGAAATTGCCACAGGCATCCCAACCTTTAGCAGCCACCACCCTGATCAGTCAGCAGCCATCAACATTCAAGAAAGACCTTTACCAGCAAAAAGATTATGACTTGCTGAATAGCAATTTTTAGCAATAAAGTACTTTTCATTAAGGTATGTATATTCTTTTAGACATAATACTATTTATTGCACACTTAATAGACTACAGCATAGTGTAAACACAACTTTCATATGCACTGGAAAACCGAACAATTCTCGTGACTGACTTTATTATGATATTCGCTTTATTGCAGTTGTCTGGAACCAAACTTGCATTATCTCTGAGGTATGCCCATACCTAAAAGAGTACTTAGCACACAGCAAGTTCTATATAAATGCTGGCTATTATTATTATGATAGCTTTCCAGGTCTGTCTTTTTTTTTTCTAGCTCTCACATTTTGGTGAAATCTGGGTTAAAATACAAACTGGCAAAAACAAGAATAAAATAAAAGCTGACAAATCTCTTTTAAATAAATAGGTCTTCTCCAGAAGTCCCCCAGGCTTCCTTTCACATCAATTACCCAGAACTATATTGTATGCCCATGCCTAAAGCAATCATTGTCTAGGAAGACAAAATTACAATGATTGGTTTAGAATTTGCATCAAGACCTACACGAAGGGGCTTGGGAAGGGTGGCCAGATTCTCAAGTCAGTTAATCAGTGTATATGGTGATAAAAGAACTAATGTGGAGACTTAAGAGTTTGTAATGCAACCTCCAGGGCTGCAAGCAACACTCCTACAGAGCTCCTGATACAGAAAACTTCAGCTACTGAGATAGCCTATCACTCTTATCACTCAAGGGAGGATTCTGGAAACCAGAGTGCATAAGGGAAAGAAATTAACATTATTGAAGGTGGAAAAGAATCTGTTCTGATAATTATAGAGCCCTTACTAGGCTCCACACACTGTTATCTTATTTAGTCCCCATATAGCTTGATAATACTGCCCCTCCCCTCCTTTCTAAGGATGAGAAAAGGCAGGCTCAGAAAGGAATAAAAACATATATGGACTGTACTAGAGGCTATCCATATGCATTGTTGCATTTGATATTTAAGTGACTTCTCTGAATGAGGGCTAGGAGGTGGCAGGCCCAATTATAATCCCAGATCGGATTCTAAAGTCATTGCCTTGCAGCTCAAGGCATTAATTTGTTTCCCGAGGATCAGAGATCTTAAAAAATTCAATTCCAGAATCTCATTTAGCTCCCCCAAACACAATAGTTGGGTTTAGCGATTTACTCTAGATTTTTTCAGTTTCATTCAGACTAAAGACTTCAAAGTGGACGCATACGCAAAAAGCACCTTTACAATACTAAGGTTAAAAGCTTTCTTTCCCTTTCTTGCAGCCCAACCACTAGAGGGCTAGATCATAAAAAACAGCAGTTATAAACTAGGGCTCTGGAGTAGCCACTAACTGTGTGACCTTGGGTAAGTTACTTTACCTCTCTAAGCCTCAGTTTCCTCATCTGTAAAATGAGAATAATGGTAGTATCTTACCTCATTAGGCTGTACAAATTAAGTAAAATAAGACATGCAAAGCAATCAAAACAATGCCTGCACACAGAAAGAGCTTAGCAAATTTAACAGCTTTTATTGCTGTGAAAGAACTACCACTGCTGATTCTGTCTCTAAGTCCAAAGACTTGGCCATCGTATTCTCTCTGAGCAGAGGCCTTGCTAGCCAGAGTCCCCTCAGAAAGATCAACAGGTCGCATCTTTTCTCCTAGCCAGGGCCGGCCCAGAAACCTTAAGTCCTCAACCTATGTGTGGCCAAGAGGTCTTGGCCTTTGGTTATCAACTACTACGAAGGCTGTCACTTTGAGCCCAACCGAACCACACTATTTCCGCCCCAGCTGTTAGTTCTCCCGGCTTTCAGGGGCCCAAGCTGCCCTCGGCCTGGCTGCCCCTGGTTACCGGCCTGGAGGTGATTCGCCTGGCGTCCCCTCAACAGATGACTCTACCCTGCGACGTGGGTAGGACTTCTCTGAGTTCAGGGAAGCCACTGAATCTAGCCAAGATGCGCGTCGGCCAAACACAAGGCAGAAGGCTACCTTAGCGTCGCCCAGGCCTACCGCTGGGAGCCCGTCCCCCAGCCCAGTCTGGGAGCAGGGCGGAGAGTAGGCTCCTTTCTAGCTCCCGGGAACACGTGAGTTCCTGCCAGAGGCTACCACGTGGGGGGCTTTAGGCGTGCCAAGGTGTCCCCGGAACAAGCCCCCAAGGACTGCTCCCCGCGCGGGCCCCAGCCCGGCCCCAAACTGGCCTGAGGGGCACTCCCGGTTTGGCTTCCCCCTTCAGACCTACCTAGAGGGGATTCAGAAATCTTTCGCAGACCAGAGATAGACTCTCGCCAGACCCCAAGCCCCAAGACTGCCTGAGCCCCAATACCCAATTGCCTGGTTTCCTTACTCACCCATCGCGGCTCCGCTCGCTCAGACTTGGCCGCGGCAGCGGCGGTAGCTTCAGCAGACAATATGGCGGATCTGCAGGACGGCGGCCCGAAATAGACAAACCAGTTAACACCCAACCCTGGTACGAAACGCGTTCCTGGCTCCACAGCCTACGTTACACCGAAGGCGGGCACTTACAGAGACCACAGCCGGTGAAGGTAGGGAATGGAAGTAAAATTTATATAAGGAGTGGCTGGAGAGAGGCTGGGAGGAATACTTACGAAAGGTCAGTGTGTCTAGTTCTCAGCTGTTTCTGCTATCATTTCTTCTCTTTCTTCTTTTTCGCTGGCAAGTTTGTAGAGCAATATTTCTTCTTTACAGTGAAGTCTCCTCCCTCAGAAACGTATCCCTTCCTTTTGTAGTTAAAACTATGATAGATCTAAAACAATGGTAGATAAAACAATTATAGACCCTGAGCTGAATATGCATAAGGAATCATCTGGAGAGGGGAAGTGACTTGCTCAAGGCTATATAGCGAGGATAAAGAAGTCAAGACTAAACCCATTTTTTCTGACTGAGCCTACCACAGGTAGCTCTAGTTAAGAGGGCAATCTTTTTGGGAGATAAGAATTAGAAAAATTGGCCTGGCGTGGTGGCTCACACCTGTAATCCTGGCACCTTGGAAGGCGGAGGCGGGAGGATCGCTCAAGGTCATGAGTTTGAAACTAGCCTGCGCAAGAGTGAGACCCCCCCCCAGAAAGAAATTAATTGGCCAACTAAAATATATAGAAAAAATTAGCCGGGCATGGTGGTACATGCCTGTGGTCCCAGCTACTTGGGAGGCTGAGGCAGCAGGATCACTAGAGCCCAGGAGTTTGAGGTTGCTGTGAGCTAGGCTGACTCCCCAGCACTCTAGCCCAGGCAACAGAGTGAGATTCTGTCTCAAAAAAAAAAAGAAAGAAAGAAAAATAATGAGACTGTACAGTATAGTTGACAGCGATTTCACAACCATTATTTCATTTATCCTCACAGCAACCTCCTTGCGGGCAGGGGTTGGTTCTGCATTGCTCACCACCCTAGCATGTAGCACAGAATCTGGCACATGGTATGTGCTCGGTAAATATTAATAATTGTTGAATAAACGAAGGAATGAACAGCACAAAGACTTACACAGAGCAAGGGATATGATCTCCCCTTTTATTTATTTATTTATTTGGAGACAGAGTCTCACTCTGTTGCTCCAGCTGGAGTGCCATGGTGTCAGCCTAGCTCACAGCAACCTCAAACTCCTGGGCTCAAGGGATCCTCCTACCTCAGCCTCCCAAGTAGCTGGGACCACAGGCATGTGCCACCATGCCCAGCTAATTTTTCTATATATATCTAGTTTGCCAATTAATTTCTTTCTATTTTTAGTAGAGACGGAGTCTCACTCTTGCTCAGGCTGGTCTCGAACTCCTGACCTTGCATGATCCACCTGCCTCGGACTCCCAGAGTGCTAGGATTACTAGTGTGAGCTACCACACCTGGCCAATCTCTCCTTGAGGCTTTTAGTGTTTGTGCCTTTTGTTCTGTTTTGTTTTAGACTGGCTCAGGCTGAAGTGCAGTGGCCCATCATAGCTCACTATAACCTTGAACTCATGGGCTTGAGTGATCCTCCCATTTCAGTAGCTGGGACTACTTGCATGCACTACCAGACTTGGCTAATTTTTTTATTTGTAGAGATGGGGTCTAGCTATGTTGTTCAGGCTGGTCTAGAACTCCTGGCCTCAAGTGATCCTCCCACTTCAGCCTCCTAAAGTTCTAGGATTACAGGCGTGAGCTACCTTAAAAATCATGGAATTTATGGCGGGTACATATTAGGCCTCCCTTTTTTCATAATGACATGCCAATCCTCCTGTCCCCCACCTCAACACACAGAGCCAGGATATGTCTTTAAGACATTGAGCACCCTATCTTTTGAAGCATAATAAGAGACCTGGAATCTGGTCCCTAGGGTCTGTCTTAAC
Source organism: Mirza zaza (assembly GCA_008750895.1). NCBI lineage: Eukaryota > Metazoa > Chordata > Mammalia > Primates > Cheirogaleidae > Mirza > Mirza zaza. The sequence continues at coordinate 149,796 of VSMD01055079.1, forward strand.
AAATTGCCAATTCTGGTTGTGTGCCTGGCCCATTAAGAAAAACAACTCAGGCCAGGTGTGGTGGCTTACGCCTGTAATCCTAGCACTCTGGGAGGCCGAGGCAGGAGGATCGTCTGAGCTCAGGAGTTCGAGACCAGCCTGAGCAAGAGCAAGACCCCTGTCTCTACTAAAAAATAGAAAGAAATTAGCGGGACAACTAAAAAAATATATATATATGTGTATATGTGTGTATATATATACACACACATACACTAGCCAGGCATGGTGGCAATGCCTATAATTCCAGCTACTCGGGAGGCTGAGGCAGAAGGATCACCTAAGCCTAGGAGTTTGAGGTTGCTGTGAGCTAGGCTGATGCCATGGCACTCTAGCCCAGGCAACAGAGTGAGACTCTGTCTCAAAAAAAAAAAAAAAGAGAGAGAGAAACAACTCAAAGGCAAACTCTAGGACTCAAGGTTAGGAAAGAGAGCATTGCATTTCTCTTCCTACTGCTATTGGTCAAGGTGATACCTCATCACTCTCCTGGTCTATTTTGCCTGCCTCCTTGCTGGTCTCCTGCCTCCAGACTCTCCCACTCCCATCCACTATCTCCTTAAAGTAGAGACCTTACAGTGTTTCCCTTCTGCTTAGCAACTTCCTACTGCCTGCCCTTAGGTAACGTCCAAACATTCAAATCTGGTACTAGACTGGTCCTTTTCAGCTTCTTGGGCCACTCCCCACTAGGCAACCTAGGCTCCAACCATATTTGGGGAACCACTTTTACCCAAATATGTTCCTATCTTCTCGTGTCTTTGCATGTGCTATTCCCTCTGCTTGGAATGCAATACCCTCCCTCCCCCAAACCATGCTCACTTTCAAGACCCAATTCAACTCCCAGCTCTTTGGAGGAGGCTGTCTTTACAGATACACAGGGTATTGTCCCCTCTGCTCCCACAGTGCCATGAATACTCATTTTCATTAACATTTCACATCTTAATTTGCTCATATGTCCATCCCTCTCTGTTGTTTATGGGACAGTATCTTCCTCATCTTTATAACTAGCCCAGTGTCTAGCACAGTGCCTGCCTCAACAAAGGCACCAAAAACATTTGTTGGTGTCTGTCTCCCATACACCACTGTGAACTCACCTGCGTGCCCTGTGGCCAACAAGGGCTTGAGGAATGTGGGCTGAATAGCTGAGAATGTCTGTGATGGTCTGCATTTCCTCTCTTTCCAGCCTCTGAACCCTCCACCCTATGCCTATAAGAGCCAGTGACACTCAAGCAATTGGCTCTGCCCACATACACACCCTTGCCAGCCTAGGGCGCTTGGTCTTCCTTGATCCTGCCTCTGCTTATCTTCCCCACCCCACTTTCCTTATCTTTCCTGCTCTAGGAACCACATTCTGCTTACCTCCGCAAAACACATCAGGATGTTCCAAATCTACATGCTGGCGTTGACGGGATAGTGGTGAGCATAGCCGCCTTCCAAATCTGTGCTATTGCATATGTCTGTTTCTCTCATTGAAATGCCTTTCCCCCTCTTGTCCACCTAGGAAGTGGCTAATACAACTCAGACGGGAACTACAGGCTGGGACTATAGGCACATACCACCACACCTGGCTAACTTTTCCATTGTTTGTATAGATGGGGTCTTGCTATGTTGCCCAGGCTGGTTTTGAACTCCTGGCCTCAAGCGATCCTCCTGTGTCAGCCTCCCAAAGTGCTGGGATTACAGCCATGACCAGAAATAAATTTATTCTTAGCTCTACCAATTCCATGGGCAGGTCACTATAACTCTCTGAGCTCCAGTTCTTCATCTATGGGAGTAACAGCACTTACCACCTAGGGTTGTCACAAAAGTTAGATTACGGCAAGGCCTGAAACACACAGAAAACAGCATCTGGTATATGTGGCAAGCATTCGGTTGGCAGCAGGTGTCACTGCTACCATGGCCTCTGGTGCCTCCTCATCTCCTCTCCAATGGAGAAGGCAGAGCCCAGAGGCTTCAGAAGCCACATGTGTGGCTTCTTAGCCCAGAATCCCACACCTCTGCAATGTGCCTCACAGGCAAGAAGGGAAAAAACCACAGGACACAGGCTTGTTGGGAGTATAAAAATAGGACTTTTTTTCCCTCATTATCACATCAATTATCAAAGAAACAATACGTAACAAAAATACAAAGCTCTGGTGGATTTTTTTTGTCTTTTTTTTTTTTTTCGTCCCCTACCCTCTCCTCCCCAACAGCCCCTTGCCAGGGAGCCCCTGGCTGAAGCCTGGATGCTGTCCTTGAGGTCACCCTAGGGCTCAGGAGAACCGGTGGTCCAGGTCTCTCTGGGGACTGGCTGAGTACGAGTAGGCCTTGCCCAATACCAGGCGGTCCCGAAGCAGTTTGAAGAAGGCATAGTAGTTGCTGAAGAGGATGAGGGCCAGTGAGATGGTTTGGTGCCACTTTTCAGAGGACATCAAGGAGTACAGCTGGTAGACAATGACAGCGCCCTCCAGCAGCAGGAGGATGTTCAGGATCCGAAGGGGTTTACTGAAAAAGAACTGCCCAGAAAAGGGTAGGCATGGGCTAGAAGGTATGCTCCAGAAAGCTGCCTCTTGGATTAGGGGTTCAGAGTAGGCCAGTGAAGGGGACAAGCTCTTGGGACCCCATGCAGACTTGGGTGAAGAGGAAGACTTTGTTGTAGGTTGGGCGTGGACTCTGCCACCTCATCTGCCTTTGCTTGTGGTGTTCCTCCTGGGAGGACTGCTGCTTCCCACGTAAATCATTTAAGATCCTCTTCAACTTCTACCTCCTCCAGGAATCCTTTTTTTTTTTTTTTTTGAGACAGTCTCACTTTGTCGCCCAAGCTAGAGTGAGTGCCGTGGCGTCAGCCTAGCTCACAGCAACCTCAGACTCCTGGGCTCAAGGGATCCTCCTGCCTCAGCCTCTCAAGTAGCTGGGACTACAGGCATGTGCCACCATGCCCGGCTAATTTTTTCTATATATATTAGTTGGCCAATTAATTTCTTTCTATTTATAGTAGAGAAGGGGTCTCACTGTTGCTCAGGCTGGTTTTGAACTCCTGACCTCAAACAATCCGCCCACCTCGGCCTACCAGAGAGCTAGGATTACAGGTGTGAGCCACCGCACTCGGCCAGGAATCCTTTTTTGAGAGGTCTTACTTGTTCTCTCAAACTCTTTTTCTGGTCTAAAACCAACACCTTTTTTATATGTCATCCTCCTGGGTATTATTGACCCTGAACAAATGAGAAACTTATGACGTGGGCATGGAAAGTTATTATAGACTCTACAGCTTGAGTTACCTAATACTTCATGTGTAGCATCCCTAGCTAGTCTGGAAGCTATAAGGGGACATGGCAACACCTCACTCTTATCTGGGGTTTCAGGGCAAGGTAGAGGATAGGGAATCAAGAAAAATTTTTGATCAGTTCAAAAGAGTCCTCGATGTCTAGGGATCTTGATTCTGCAGGGGCCAAGGTACCTAAACCTCAAGAACTGCTTACAGGATAGGAGGAGAAGTGGCAGGAGATGGGGGTGCAAGAGACCAGATGCAAAGCTCAGTTCTACATCCAATAGGCTGCAAGACTTTGGACAAGTCCCTCTCTGAGTCTCAGATTTCTCAACTGTGAAATTAAGATATCAGCCCAGATCATTGATTTCTCAAACTGTGTTTCTTAGAGCCCCAGGTTTCAAGGGGGTCCCTTAGGGCTGGGCACTGTAGCACACACCTGTGACCCCAGCTGGGGAGGCTGGGGCAGAAGAATCACTTGGGCTCAGGAGTTTGAGACCAGCCTGGGCAACATAGCAAAACTCCTATCTCAAAAAAAAAAAAAAATTAAAAATAAGCTGGGTATGGTGGCTTATGCCTGTAATCCTAGCACTCTGGGAAGCCGAGGCAAGAAGATCACTTGAGCCCAGGAGTTGGAGGTTACACTGAGTTATGATGATGCCACTGCACTCTAGCCTGGGTGACAGAGTGAGACTCTATCTCAAAAAAAAAAAAAAAAAAAATTAAAATTAAAATTAAAAATAAAAAAAGGGAGGTCCCTTAGGAACTACTGCACGGGTGAGCAGGAAGTGAAGAAGGTTCTAACTCCTTCAAATAGAGCAGTGCCATGAGGTCCTATATATCAGACTTTGGTCTCTGTATTGCAAAAAAACGATTTTGATAGTATAACAAATAAAATGGAGACCACTAGCCTAGATGATTTTGAGCAGTCCTTTCCATGTCTGAGTCATGAGTTGTTACCATTAGTTCCCAAGTATTCAAATAAGAGAACAAGTTAAACTCTCTAAGCTGATTTCAGTATCTGAAAACAGGATAGCCCTGGCATTTCTCTCATATATAAGGTTCGGGGGAAGACTGAACAGGAGGGTGTATGGTAAGGACTTAGTGCCTGGCACCAAATAAGGAATGAGATAGATTTTCACTGCCAAGAATTCCCTTTTTAATTGTATCATCTTCTCTCCCTCCATCCAATGTTTTGAAAGATCTGTTACTGAATAAGCTGCCGTTATTAAGTGACAATTTGTATGGGTGTCCTTCTTCTGTGTGTGTGCATGTCTTCTTTGTATCTGGGAAATACCAAAAATACCCTTCTCTTGCTATGACATCACCTTCCTGCCCTGCTGATCCTCCCACCTTCTAGATCAGGCCCCACCCCTCCTTCCCAGGGGAAGAGACTCACGTGGAACCGGAAGTGGGAGACATCAGAGGGGATAGCCACATTGTAGTGGCCCACTGCTTTGTAGACGTTCTTGCTGTGCTTCACCAGCACGCCCTGCGGCCACATGCATTCTTCAGTCCACCTGGAGACACAGCCCAACAGGGCCCCTTATCCCCAGCTCACCCATGAACGGGGGCACCAGAGATTGGGCAGAGGGTGATCACCAGGGCTCTACTCCCATTTCTATCATTTAGACACAGTGACTTTCCTTTTCTGGGTCTCAGGTGCCTCCTCTGTAAAATGGGGTAAGAACCATGAGAAATTCACCATACTGGGAGTCAGAAGGTCTAGGGTTGACACTATTTACTGAGGGATTGTCAAGAAAATGCTTTTTCCTCTCTGGATACATGTGCTTTATCTGGCCTCACCTCTAGACTCCAACTGGTCTACCACACAACTGCCTGAGTAATCTTTGTAGAATACCAAGCTGAGCCTGACCTTCCTCTGCTTAAAACCCTTTAAATGCTTTCCAGTGCCCTTGGGGTCAAGGCCCCAAGGATTTGGCATGGCCTTTTAGATCCTGTGTGGCTTCCACAACTCCTGCCACACAGCTCATGCTCAAGCCACTCAGAACACTTTCCAATTCCTCCAGAATACCATACTGCTTCACATCTCTCCATAAGCCAACTGGGTTGCCCTTCCTGATGCCTTATCTTTCTGGTAAGCTCTTCATCATCTTTCAAAACCCAGGCTCCTCCAGAAAGCCTTACTCAAACTCCCCAAAGTTCAGCATCCTTTCATTATTCTCTGATTCTCCTGCCACATTCCCTCTTTGTCATTTATTTATTTCCCTGTCTGTATCCCCTCACTAGGCTACAAGCATGTCTAGAAGGGTGTCTAATTCATCCCTGTGTCCTCAGAGCACGCCACAAGACCTGGCACAGAGAGGGCCCAGTGAGCATGTGAATGAGACGCCAGGAACAGAGCAAGCATTCTTCCAGTGTCTTATGAGATATCCCAGGAACCACAAAGATCCCAGGCTGGAGGACTGAGAATCATGGCCTAGAAGCAGCCCCCTTCTCAATCCCATGCTCTTGCCTCATTGATTCATTCATTTAAAAAATAGTTACCATGTTATACATAATAATGTGGATGAACCTCATAGACAATATGGTGAATGAAAGAAGCTGGACACAGGAGTAACTAGTGTACAGTTTCATTAATATGAAGTTCTAGAATAGGGAAAGCTAACCTATGGTGGAAGAAAGCAAAAAGTTGTCTTAGGGGGAAGAGGTCACTGTGAAGGGCCATAGGGAAGTTTTCTTTCTTTTTTTTTTTTTTTTAAGGAGCAGGGGCGCCGTAGCGGCCACGACCGCGCCCTGGTCCCAGCCCGGCGCCCCCGCCCTCGGGAAGTTTTCTTAAGGGTAGAAATGTCCTATATCTTGATGGGGTGGGTTACATGAGTGCATAAGCCCTTATCAAAACACAAAGAATTACATACTTAAGGTTTGTACATTTCACTACATGTAAATTTTGCTTTAAAAAAAAAGACTACATACAAAAAACACAAAAATCCACAGTGTATAAGCCAGGCACTCTGCCATAAATGAGAAGACAGCTGAGTGCTAAGACAGGTCAGGCCCCTTACCTCCAGCTTTTAGTCCTGGAATGGCAGGCAGGTAACCAAACAAACACAGCAGAAAGCAGTAGGTGCAATGATCATGGTATTATGGGGCATTAATAGGAGAGGAAGGACACCAAATCCATTCTCAGTGGTCAGAAAAGTGTTCCCAGAGGAAGCAAAGTGCTAAAGGATGAGCCGGGCGCAGTGGCTCACACCTGTAATCCTAGAACTCTGGGAGGCCGAGGCGGGTGGATTGCTTGAGGTCAGGAGTTCGAAACCAGCCTGAGCAAGAGCGAGACCCCGTCTCTACTATAAATAGAAAGAAATTAATTGGCCAACTGATATATATAGAAAAAATTAGCCGGCATGGTGGCGCATGCGTGTAGTCCCAGCTACTTGGGAGGCTGAGGCAGGAGGATCCCTTGAGCCCAGGAGTTTGAGGTTGCTGTGAGCTAGGCTGACGCCACGGCACTCTAGCCTGGCCAACACAGTGAGACTCTGTCTCAAAAAAAAAGAAAAAGTGCTAAAGGATGAATAGGAGTTAACCAGGAAAAGAAGGATGGAAAGACCATTCCAAGCAAAAGACATATCATGTGCAAGCGCTTGGATGCAGAAACGCATAATGCACACGAGGACCTGAGGCGGTCTGGTTTGCTGAGAGCACAGTAAGAGTTAGGCGTGGTGAGAGATGAGGCAGAGAAGGCCAACAGGACCCAGTCCATTAGCTAAGAAGCCACAGAAGCACCACGATTAGCCATTACAGGCTTATTCTCATTTTCAACTGTGTTCTATCTTTCTACTCCTCCCTCTCCTCAGAGCCCAAGGCTAAGCCAAGCCTTCTTCTGGCCCATTCGGCAATGCCCAGTCCCATTTCTCGACCTCCTGGACAGAGGCCAAAAGGGACCCTAACTGCATAAAGGGCCAACACGAAAGCTTGGCACCCGTGGGCTCCCTTTGCATCCCTGCTCCCTGGTGGGGCCTCCTCTCTGCCAAGCCTTGTCCTGGATTCAACACTCAGATGTGCTTCAGAGGTGGTCCTGGACTTGAGCAGCTTTCAGTCTAAAGGGGGAATACAGGCAGGAAAATTGGTAAAACCTGAGGTAAAAAGTACTTTGATAAAGGGTTCCTGAGCAGGGTGACTTCTGCCTCTGCTCTGGGTACAGTGCCATCCTGCAGCTAGCCCTCTTTCGCCCAACTCATCCTATTTGTATACATGGCTACCTCCTTCACCAGACTGTGAACTTGTTAATAATTTTTTTTTTTTTTTTTTTTTTTTTGAGACAGAGTCTCACTTTATTGCCCAGGCTAGAGTGAGTGCCGTGGCGTCAGCCTAGCTCACAGCAACCTCAAACTCCTGGGCTCAAGCAATCCTGCTGCCTCAGCCTCCCAAGCAACTGGGACTACAGGCATGCGCCACCATGCCCGGCTAATTTTTTTTTCTATATATATTGGTTGGCCAATTAATTTCTTTCCGTTTATAGTAGAGATGGGGTCTCGCTCTTGCTCAGGCTGGTCTCGAACTCCTGAGCTCAAATGATCCGCCCACCTCGGCCTCCCAGAGAGCTAGGATTACAGGCGTGAGCCACCGCGCCC